>JAHWXV010599244.1:0-15290 GCA_024586415.1 Phrixothrix hirtus | reverse complement strand
TAGAATAATAAATGTTTTCGTTTTTTTAATGCGTAAATGCGTATTTATTTGGGAGTTCACGTGCTCATGTGCACTTATTAAGGAACCGCCGCTGGCTAAAGCGCGTTTAGACTTGTATCAATATTTATGGCAGGACTAGGTATAATAAACAATTTTTCAGGGAAAAAGAGGCTACAGTGTTACAAAAAAATGGACGAGGATAACTCTTTTAAAATCCAAGTTATTGTTTAGTTTCCTATTTGTCCATATTGGTTTGTATCTGAAAATATTTTCGAGCTTGTTCAGAATTATTAAATAATTTGTTTTTAACAATTTATTATTAAAAATGTTATCTAGCGTAACACTGCTCCTCTGTGGTGGAGTACTCTATTACCCAAGGTGGGATACACTGATACACATTAAAAATTCAGTGTTGAAGAATTATTAGTGATTTTATTTTGAATTCATCTAGGGGAAAGACGAGCTACTTAAAGTTTGACAATGAATAAAAGTCATATTTACATTAAAAAAAGAACATAAACTTTAATTAACCATGTTTGGAAATTAGTCTCTTAATTTAAAATCATTAGGAATGTGTATTTTTCAAAATATTATCTCACCATTTTGAAATATAAAAGAAGTCAAATTGCCCATCTTGCCCCACATACGAGATAAGATAGGCTAGTACCATGGTGTATGATAGACTACATAAAATCAAGTAAGGTTTTATTAAATTTTATTTGTTTTGTAATCTATTTATCTGGCAAGCACAAGGCATAAGGCACAAGGCACATACGTGCGTTGCATCAGCGTCATCATCGCATCTACAATGGGCCCATTTTAAGCAAACCAAACACATTATCCAACCCTCAATAGAATCAAACCTTCGCAGTATTGGCATGAAGTATTATCGACATCTTATCCCACATTTTTTAAAGCCATTTATAGCTGTGGACATAGTAGCTTCTTGAATGAAGGCCTATCCGAACAATTCAGCTACTTGACGGATGCTAATTACAAGACTCGGATTAATACGAAGCCAAGAAGTTACTGCTTGATCATAATAGATACTAAGCGGCTTCACGAAAGCTAGGCCAAGTGGCTGAATGCGATGAATCGTGTGTGGTGGAAACGACAAAATGTCAACGTCATTTTCTCTGGCTTCGACAACATCTTGAATACTTTTTGTGTGAGTAGAATAGCTATCTAAAAGTAATAATACCCGCTTTTCTTTTGTAGCTCCACTGTACTCAATAAATTTTTTAAGCCAACCTAAAAAAATGTCCATCGTTATCCAACCTGAATCGCTGCATACGCCCCAAGCACCTTCTGGAGCATTAGCCATCAACTCTTGCTTCATACACTTCCGTGGAAAGATCAGTATAGGTGGTATGTATTGCCCTGTAGCACTGAAGCATACTTCTGCCGTTATAGTCTCCCCTATCTCCGCAGACGTCAGAGCTCCCACTTACTTGCGGCCTTTTAAAGCTATAATATTGCCTTGACCTTTTGACACAATTGAAATACCGGTTTCATCGCAATTATAGATGCGACTACCGATAAACTTACGGTCATCGTAGAGCTTCCTAAATATTTATAAAATTCTTATTAAACCCCGCTTCCCTAGCAGATGATGTACTTTCAGGCTTCCTAATTGTTAAGTCTTGATAACGTTTTAAAAATCCAGTCATCCAGTCTCTACCTGCCATATTTAAGTGTTCATTGAACGGATTAATCTTACCATTTCATATAGCTAGTTGATATGCTAAAACCTTTACATCTCTGGTCGAAAAGTCAAATAGTCTACTTTCCATGTTTATGATATAGCTTGAAAGTTCTTTTTTTCTCGACGGAAAATACTGTCGTCTTTGGCCTTAAAGCAACCTTTACTTTTGGTGGTGTATGTGGAGATTTTCGGACAATGTTAACTTTTCTCTGTGACATTGTCCATGGGACCCCAAATGTTTTGGAAGCTAATAGTACGCCCATTCTATTTTCCAGAACCCCCCTTACTGCATTTCTCATACTTTCCTCGTCCCATTGTGCTCTATCAGTTTTATGCTTATACATTCGCACCATTTTCTATAATAAAAACTGAAAACTTAGAAATATAAAAAAGACGAGGCAAGATGAGCAACCTCTAGCCCGTCTTGTTCTCTTAGATTATATCACGCAAATACAACAATTTTACAGAAAAAAATTAATATTAAATCCAAATGCATGTATAAGCCTATAAAATTACGAAACTATAATAACTACAAATCACTCAAAATATTTTTATTTATAGCTATGACACCTATTCAAAATCAAGTAAAATTTATAAAAAACTTACGTAAATCAATTATTTTGACTATAGCACAGTAACACGTCACCTCTCACCAATGGCGCCCATACAACTGAGAGATGGAGGGGAGAAGATATGTATCCATATTCTAACACGCGCCTAACGTGATCCTTTTAGGAAAAATATCGTCTTGCCGTCTTACCCCTTCAGCCCGTTTTGCCCCGTTCATTTGAAAATTTCGCAAAGAAAATGCACGACAAAGGTTGTATTAGCCCAACTTGAAACAATAAAATAACATATTGTATTTAAATTTTCATAAAAAAAGGGGAAATATTCTAAATGGTTTAGTAACTAACAGAAGCTCTTGGAGATGGTAATTTGGCGATTATTTTTGAAAATGTAGAACAACACTCTTCTTTTGTATTTATAAATTTAAAAGTAGGAAAATCTTTTAATATGCAAAATATTAATTTCAAATGCAAACCTTGTTAAAATTAGCAGCCCTTTTTCCTGCATTAACAAGGGTGTAGTACCTCAAGTTGAGATCATTAAAGCGCTATCAAGCGCATCATCGCTATTGAAAGATCCAACACTATCACAAACAGATAGTGGTCCATCTTCTGATTCTGACAGTGTTCGTAATTTCCGTTTTCCTTTGAATAAGTTTCGGTCAACTAATTCTGTGTTCTTCAAACCTTCTATACTTTTTGATCCTTATTGGGGTTTCTGTAAGAATTTGGAATTTTCATTTTCTATTTTAGTTTCTCAATTCTTTTTTCTGATAGGCCTTTAGAAATGACTTTGCCATAAGTGATGTTGCAAAATTTGTTGAAGTCGTGGTATGTTTGAATTTACCTAATTGAAGATGTTGCGAACGTTATTCTAGTTCAGAAGAGTGTTGCCGTGAATGTCCTGGAATGTAGCAATGGAGACTGTCACGGAGTTGAAGGCTCTTGCAAGTCACGCACGGTGCTTGTATCAATTTTTCAGATTGTGCTATAATACCCAGAGGTCTCTCTGTACTTGGGGAGCTGAAAAAGTTTATCATTCATAATATTATTAGGTGCAGACGCCTTTGAATTTGCAATTCGTAGTAAAACAGCAATTTTGTATATTGTCGTGCCTTTACCAGGGCGTTAAAGTTAGATTTGATGGACTTAAGAATAATTCTTTATTATATAAGAAATAAAATTTACTAAACGATGGCTCAGCACGGTAAAATAGAAAGACATCGAACTCTTCAAACGCAGCTCCTGAAAATAGTTATTTTACAAAAAAATCATTAACAGTACAACATTTATTAAATAAGTCCTCTACAACAATAAAGTAAATCTCTTCAGAGCTGCACATATAACTTACTCTAAATGATCAAATAATAAACTTTTGGTTATTTCCGAACTAACTTTAGCTAAAGTTGAACACTATTACAGGTAAATAGAAATTCATAACAGCTTCTAAAAAAATAGATGAAATGGTGGAGCAATAATCCAGAACTAAGAATTATTCACTCCGTTATAAATTCTAAAATTGGACAAATAATATTAATATAAATGGATATCAAATCCTACGCGACGCGAAATAATTTTAGTTAGATTTTATCAAAAAACTTGTCAGATACGTTGACAGATCACCGTTGGAAACGTACAAACACTGTCTACTTCAAGATTTCAGCAAATCAATCAATACAACTAAATTGCATCCATTAGACTGGGTAAGGTGCTAATTTCAAAATTAAAATTAACCTTTATTAAATTGTGAAATTAGTTTCTGGCCATTCTCTTAGCAGTGCAGTTCTATTGACCTTCCAAGGTTGACAATAAATCAACATACATATTTTGGATGTCTTCAAACCACAAAGGTCACGAAAGACACCAAACTGCCTAGTAGAAAAAACTTCAAGGTTACCGTTCGATTTCCAAAATAAATATCTTTTATATAGACGTATAATTAATCTCTCAAACAAGAAACCCTTACTTAAAGGAAACACCCAAATTAAAATTATAAAAAATAATTATCAAGATTACCTTTAGAGCTTATTGTTGTACAAAAAATTAATTCCGATTTCCATAAATTAAGCCACATCACAGGAAGAAAAGCAACTCTAACTCAGAGGCGTTTTTTTCCGTAATAATTATTTACACTTAATTTAAATTCAAAGTGACACTATCACTGTTGGAATACGCGGTTCGTTCTGCCCATCTCAACGAACTATCTTCCAAAAATATTTCGCCATGAATGCTTTAATGATGCGCATAGCAAACCAACTCATGGTGGTTAACCGGATATGCAACAACATTTAGAGCGACCTAATACACACTCTTTAATAATTAAAACCATCACTGCAAAATACTCTGATAAATAATTACACCTAGATCATTTCAATAGATGCCTCATACAGAAACAAAATTAAATCCCACTTTAACCTCAAACTAAAATAACATATATTCATAACTCAACATTTCTGCTACCACAATATATACCTTTCTAGATCTTAAACTGTTATATACACAGGGGAAACAAATAAATAGCAAAGCTGTTTCTTGATCAATTTGTTTAAAACCCCTTTGTCCAATATTGTCAATATTATAAATGTGGAAAAGGGCCTGATTGTAATTTATTGAACGCTCTTGGCAAATTGTGAGCGAATTACGTGACTGACGCCTAGTTAAAACTTGTTGTAGGGCCTAGAGTTGTAAGTTCTGCTTTTCTTATTACCAATGCAGGGTATCGCTTCATTTAATTACTCAACTAGACAACACCCGCCTATTGAACTTTATCCCATGAAGTTGAGTATTATAAGTGATCCCTTTTTGCTATCCCACATTTCATATATAAGCCATGATGCATACGCCAAGCTTTGATTAAATAGGCTCGCAGTTGGTTTCGAGTTATTTTGGAAAAAAATTATTGATATCAGATTTGTGGGTGAAACGGACATTTTCACGCCTTGCAATCCCTGTATTCCTATATTTATCAACATACTTTTAAGTTTTATACACATGACACAGTGTTACATATGGGCCACAGCGTTACATGGACCATTGTGCCCTATTCGAACATTTATTGAAAAACAGCAATATATTCAAATAGTGGAATATTTCAGGTTATGCTTCGGTATATAAATGTTTTCCTTAGAAATGCCTCTATATTTGTAAAACTATAAAGTTGTTCAGAGTTCACTCTAAATTAATAATACATTAATTTAAATTTACCACAATACTTTTCTTTGCTACTTTAAATATACAAAATACTCGCCTTTGCAGTAAATATAAGCCGCAACTTACTATATATCCGTATGCACAAAGGTATAGAACGACACTAATGTGAGCGACGTTGCCATATTTTACATAGCACAACACTAATGTGAGCGATGTTCCCCTATTTTATATAGAACATTCATAATTAAAGATTTAACATTGTATCCCGTATATATGTACATGCATACAGCCTGTCTAAGCAATTGCGTTAAGATGGAGATCTTGGAAACGGCAAGAGTTAGAAATTCGGTTAAATAAGAGAAAGTGTTCAGCATCTTGAGAGAAATCAAGACTCGCATTGAAAGTTTTAAATTTTTTGTTCGTTTATGTGATACTTTTGGGAGAGATATGTTGCTTGTATATACTGTTGCGCACCTTTCTCTTCATTTAGTGAAGGTTTTATGGATTAATTTGGATTCTTTTACTATTATTATCAATTTTTTAATTAGTTTCAGGTTGAAATAGGCGATTTGCAATTTCTGTGAAGCCATAATGTAATTGCTGTCAGATGTTAGATGCTGTAGTTAGTACTAAGTAAATATACAAACTAGTAACCCAAGGAAATTGCCTCGAGGTACGCCAAGCTGTATTGGGTAGAATTTTCTGAACTCAGTATCCATCGTAACTAGTGAGCCTTTACTATTTAGGTATGATTTTAGTCGTAATTTATATAAAAGGTCAGCATGCCGTATTTTGTTGAATGCTGCAAAACAGTAATGTCTGTGTTTAAAAGTTTTGTAGATCTTTTGCATGCCTCGATGAGTTTGTTCAATTCTGAGGTGTATTAGCCTAAAGCTGATCAGATGGTTAGGAATTAATTTGTTTTGAAAAGAAGCTTTTAAAATATTTTTAATGCGATCGATAGGAAAAGCCAATAATTACTGATCGGTAGGATTTTGGTTCGTAAGGGGACTACTTGGTTTCAAATAAGTAGAGTCTTTTTTTCATTGTGCTGGGAAGTAGCCTAGTCACAAGACAGCTATGTTCAGTGGTATGCAGCTTTTTAAGAATATTACCAGTTATTAGGTTGTAGCCCTGTATTTTCTTAGGCCCCGCTACATCGATACCTTTCAAGTATTTGGCTGGAGCTGCAAGTTGAGTAAGCACTTCCTTTTTTGATTCGTTTTCGGGGGGATATGGTTGAGAATTCTGTTTGAAGTTCAGTAAATGCACTATGCATGTATGCACTGATTCTTCCTGGGATTCTTTATTATAACCTGCATTTTATCGCCCTCCATAGTGAAGAATCAGCTAATTTTGGGTGCGAAGATTTTGCAAAAAATTTTGGTTGTAGTCATTTTTAAGCTTGTTGAGGGGTTATTTTAATTTTATCTTCTTTGAGTAGTCTTTTGTTTACCGATTTTCTCGGTCTGTGCTATATACTTTGGAGCTTTCGTCTTCTGTATGGGTTTGCTTCATTTGTGTGGGATAGTCGCACGTTTTGGGCGTATTTAGGCATTCCGATGCCGCGTTCAAACTTGACCATCGCACTTTTATATTGAAGAATTGAATTGTTGCTTCAAAGCTCTGCTCCTAACGTGACTAAGACCAGGAAATGGTTTGAAGATAGACCGAAATATGATTTTACTTTAACGAAATCTTGTAACGTAGAAGGCAGTTAAATCAGGGCGCGTATTTTTGTCGTATGACCAATATGTATATACACACATTCAAAACATGAACATAATGTTCATATATCTTAAAAAAACAAAAGGAGATTATTTTATTGCAGTGACAAAAATTGTTGAATGACTTTGCACACAGTTCTGTAAAGATGCAACATAATTCGATAAGAAATGCACTAATGTATTTGGGAAACGTTAATTTACTATGATTCCATGGGTTTTGTGTAGTAACGAACAGTTCATCTGTGGTGTGTTACATTCAACTCTACATACTATGCGTTTTAAAAGAAAAAAATGTCCCAAGTATACTGCAACGGTTAGTTTTCACATCAGTAACACATAATTTTCTTTGTGCATAACGGCGATCATGTTCAGAATGACTACGTTTATAAAACGGCAATTACCAAGATCTGGTTTATGTTCACAGCGCCTACTGTAATCATGTCTACTTTTGATTCGATTACTTTGTAAAATATACTAGTAAAGTGTGTTGCACAACTTGCACGGCGAAATTTGTGGTATAGAAAAATTTTAATATTTGAAGCTTATGTAATTATAATGATTGAAAATTGTATTTTCTAAAACGTATTAAAACTGTATACTTCAATTTATTTTACATTCATAATAAAAATCTTAGATTTTAACAGTAAATATAATTAAAATATTTTCTCGTTGTAACTTAGGAACCTAAATAAGTCCGGCAAATCAAAATCAATTCTTGCCAAATTCATTTTGCCGATATAGGATTCTGTCTCGCCTTTGCACTTTTCCAACAATTGGAGATATTTGCAGACAATGTTCTCTGGAATTTAGTGTGCGTTAATAGTAACATCTTAGAGTTGTGTAAGAACTAGTTGCGAGAGTATAGTTTTGTTTAAACCGTCCGAGAAAATACCTGTAAGTTATTGAGAGTTACATAACGCAAATTTTGTTGTGCCGAGTATTGATATTTTAACTGTGTAATCTCGTTCGAATTTATTTTGGGAGCCCAAAGTGTTCCACCTCATTCTGATTCATAGGAGAACTCACGCCTAGCCTTTTTGCATCACTGGGCATGTTAAGAAATCATCCCATCTTCCTCGTAGCTAAGATTATTAAGGTTTTTGTAATTAAATGTAATTTTAAATTTACACAACGATAGACTTGATTTATTCTTCGTAGTAAGACTGTTTCCATTATTTGTTAAAGTGAAACAGTAAAAATTCTCGTTGCAAATACTTACGTTAATAAAGTGCCCTTAGTAATAAATACAGAAATCAAATACTACCACCAGCAATCGCAATTTTATATTACATCTGTAAATTAGCCAATTTAATAGATTATTTACTTAGGTAATTCGTATGCCTGTAGTGTATCAATAAGCACAATTAGATAAACAAAGTTCAGTCTTAACCAATTGTTAAAATCTCTACCCTGTGAGACCTCATATCACAAAAATTAGTAAATGAACAAAGAGCAATTCAATATTTAGTAATAGCATTTTAAAGACTAGATGCTATATTTTTCGTTTGCATTATCTGTGTAATCTGATCTAACCACCAAAAAAATATTTAAAATGGTTAGATACAAATTAACTTTATTTTAAGTAAATATAACGTTAAATAAATGCAATTACATTGAAACATGTATCTTCGTGGAAATTAATTTTAAAATTTATTCTATAGATTTATCTCGCGAAGATTGTTCTTAGTCAAAAACCACAAATCAACTGTTTGAAAAAAAGAAGATCGCTGTCCTTGGAGTTCTTTTTAGTAATAACTAAATACTCTCGAAAATCCTCAGATAAGCCTCGCTTTATAAGAAAATACTCAAAATCAAACGCAATGAAGATTCTATAGCGGTAAAATGAAACTTGCCATTAGGTATAAATAAAATCTCTACAATTCCGCAATAATATCTGTTACTAATAAATAAACCAACATTTATTAAAATGTCTTAATAAGCGAAATACAGAGAATTACAACGCAAGTTATTAATCATTCTGCCAGATTTAAACCCAAAGTGGGGTATTGTCGATTGAATTGTTCGCGCTGTAATTGGGACCATCTAACATACTCAACTTTAAGTAAATTTTAGCTAGATAAAATAAGATCTATGGAAAATCTACGACCATTAAATCAGATTTTTAACTAAATAAATTAAAACACGTAAGGATGATAAAAACTAATTTTGGTTAAATTTTACTAACAAGTACAAAATATTGCAGTTAAAAGCGAAATACGTAACATTAAAGTAATTTTTGGGTATGGCAAATTTTAGGTCGTAACAAGTGTTTCTATTATTATTTTAAATTATTAATTTACTACTGGTTCCATATTTTTTGAAGATCCTCGTATACAATATGTGCTCTCTGAAAATTATAAGATTAAGAATTAAATACCTAAATATTTATTAAACCGTCTGACTAGACTTTTAACAAAACGTTGCGTCATTGCGATTTTTGAGCTATTTACTGTTGCCTACAATCATAAACGCATAAAACTCACATGAAAGTTTGTGTGTCATAGAAGGCGATCCTATTGCATCTCCTTAGCAACACTGTAATTCTATGAACGTGCCATACAAGGTGTATCCCAAAAGTCACAAAATTTATTTTTTGCCGTGTCCGTATTGATGGCAGCGCCACCTAATCAATTTTGTTAGATAGGAGAAAACCTTAGCTTCACAGTGGACCCAAGGTTAGTATGCTTTGAGTGTTGCTGGAGTTAGGATACCTGATTCAGTGCATCTCTGTTCTGAGACCATGTCACGATACGCATGAGTATGGTCTTGACTCTCGGGAACAAAAAGAAATCGGCTGGAGCTAGGCTGGGTCTGTAGGGTGGCTACTGCAGGGTTGCCACCTTGTGCTGGCTGGGCGCATTGTCGTGATGCAGAAACCAAGTAGCGGCAATACCCTTTTGCACTCGGATGACTCTTTTCCTTAATTTTTCCAGAACATCCACTTAGTAGATGGCATTAACAGTTTGTCCTTGAGGTAAAAACTTTTTTTGGACCACACCCTTGGCGTCAAAATAGACAATTAACATCGTTTTCACTTTAGATTTCCTCATCCTCGCCTTCTTTCCTTTCGGGGATGCCGAGATGTGCCATTCGGCACTCTGGTGCTTAGTCTCGCTTGCTTAAGCTATTCGCGAATTTAATCGCGTTCGAGAGTATCCGTCATCGCGCGTCGCAACGTGGTCTCAAAACAAAAGTGCACGAAATCGACTATCCTGTATCCTGACTTTACCGCTGAGGATGAATGGCAATCGAGATGGGAAACCTCCACCAAAGGCAAAGTCACTTACCGGCTATTTCGGGAAATCCAATCGAGTCCTACCGATACTTCAGGACTTCTTACAGCTCGAAGTGACAGTGCTCCAGCGATTTCTCCGGGAGGGAAGTGGCGTATGTGTGCGGCTAGCCGAGTTCTTGTTTTGTGTAAACAACAATTCTTGTATCTGTAATAGAATTTTATTATTTCAGAATTTTATTTTATTTCCTCATTATTTTGTTTTGTTAGTACTGACTGAATCATCATTTTGTTTTAATCACATTTTATTCTGTTATTTATATGAATTGCCAAATAATTTGTTATAGACTCTCCGAATTCTCAATCGCAGATGCACTATTATTTTGTACTGTTTTGTTATTGGTCACTGGAATAATCCGAATGCTTACTTTTCATTGCATAGATAACTGAAGCATTATAGTTATTGTTGTAACGTCCTGCATAGAGGATTGCTCCACTGGTCAGATAATTTGTCAAAACTTCTGCCACACAAGTATGTTCACCGACCACAACATATCTGTGAAAATTGATATTTTAAACTTGATACTGTACTAAAAATTCAAATACCTGTACATTTGTAGATAACAGTTTGTATTCTGGAATTTCACGCCGAATTTGGCGTAAATAAAACACTCGCTTCGACGCCCTTTATTAATTATGACTCTACGGATACTCGGAGCAGACTCACTTGCGTGCGCTGTGAAGCTGAGATTTCCCCCATCTAACCAAACCGGTTAGGTGGCGCTGCGACTAATAGGGGTGCGGCATAAACTATATTTCATAACTTTTGGGACACCCTGTGTGTATTATAAGAAAATGCGTATTGCCATTTCGTACAGTTAATAAAGTATTTTAATGCGCCAACCATTAACAATTATAGTTTTACGTTCCACCCTATAATTTAGTTTGACAAATGTATACCTACCGTCTCGAACGGTAATAGTTACCATTATTCTGCATTGCTCGTTGCTATATTTTACAAAATGTGTTGTGTGCTGTAAAATACACGAGCACGATTTTATATTATTTTACCTTATACTCGTATATTTTATATCTTCGTTGAACGCATTACGTTGTTTATATATACAGGCCGACACACGAGAATTGGATGTTTTTGAACTACGTAGTTAGGAGTGCACGGTACAGAGAGAAGGTTTTGATAGGGTTTATTATTATCGCAATGAGACGCGGTTTCAGTTGTTCGAAGTGATGAGTGTATCACAGATACACCGCGAGTCTTCCGCCGTCAATTCAATGTCGGTCAACGAAGGGTCCTTCTGAGTTGGGACACAATCCTTAAATAGGTTGAAAATTTTAGATCAACTGGGAACACTGTGAAAAAGAAGCCACCATGTCCTAGATGCAATGCACCGAAACCAGAGAACGTTGAACAGGTTAGAAAAGCACTGATTAGGAGTCAAACACGATTTGCTGGACAATATGCAAGTGAGTTAACAATCACCCGTGAGTCGGTCAGGCGAATTTTGCACTATGATTTGAAATTCCACCACTTAAAATACAAACAAAACAACACCTTAAGGCGCTAGAGTACGAACAACGTAAGTGCTTTGTTACGAGAATGCAAATCATTAGATAAAAATGAAATCTGTAATTTTTATTGAGAGCTAAACGACACCATAAATAAGCAAAACTAGCGTTATTTGGCTCCTGAACATCAATTATTCACTAGTGTCCTCTACACTCTCGACTAGTTCCTGTGTGTTGTGCTTGGGTCTTTTGGCATTATTGGACCGTGGTTTTTGAGGGAAATGGCGTCACAGTTACTGTCAGTTCGGGCCGTTACATTTACATGTTTCAGAATAGAACTATGAAGACATTAAATTACCTTGACAAGTATGTAGTTTCAACATGATGACGCTACAGGACACACTGCAAACGATTAAATGGATGTTTTTCGACGCACGTTTCGTGGATGCCTCATTTCACGTTCTAGTGATATCTTATGACCTCCAAAATCTTCCTACTTGCCAATGTGTGATTTTTCCTATGTGCACACTCACAAACCCCGCAATTTGGACGAATTGAAGAACGTCATTATACAAGAAATAGCCTCTATTACTCAAGACATATTGGTCAGTATAATGCAGGATTTTCAGCAAGACTGAATTCAAGAAGACGAATATCGCCGTGAGCCAAAAATGTTGTCGCTTATTTGAATATCACCTAAAGTTGAGGTATATGAATATTTTGTTTAAAATTTTGTTTGTATGACCTTTTTGATAATTATACGTGTTTTGCCGTAATTTTTTATTTACAAACGCTGTTTTAGCCTCAAATCAACTTTTGCAGAATTAGTTTATCAATTTTGGTAAGCAATTGTTAAAATAAATTTTATAAAATAAGTTATATAAGAAATTCAATTTTTAGGTAAATGTTAAAAACTGGCAATTACTGCATGGTACGCCACTGCGTTCCAGAAATCGGTGTGATGAACCTTTGTCAAATTGAAACAAATGAGAACCTAATTGGTGAACTCGGTATAACGTTAACGGAAAACAATTTAGAATATTGTTTTTTTTACAGCTACACTTGGTGACAGGACGCATTAAATCCTCAAACATTTTTAGAAATTACGTACATACTAAATTTAGTGACAATAAGATTTACCGTGAGTAATTAATCGGGCACCATTTGCAACGGCTTATTTTTGTCGCTAAAGTAATTTTATTTTATTTTATGGATAAAATAGGAAATAACCATTATTCTTAAAATTAAAAAACTAAAACGTAACAATCGATTTAAATGGATTTTGAAGAGAGCGAGCAAAGCTAAAAGACTTTTATAGATCAAGTGTTTGGCATAATAGTAATCAGATAATCTTAGAATTTCAAAAATGTTATTGACGTACCTTATTAATCAAATTATAACAATTAAATTATAATATTTGGTTTTATAAATAACAATAGAAATTTAATAGCTCGACGATTCTGGTTAAAAGTCAAGAATACCTTATTTATAATAGGTTTTACTCTGCTTGGATATGGAAAGCCTATTACTTGAGCGTATGGGGGTATCACAGGTAAGCACGTTTTAAATAAAATACGTAAATTTTAAATCACGGTGGCAGATATTTACAGCGACACGATTTATAATTTGGTTTATTTAGTAGGTTGGATTGTATGTATATCAATTTTACCTTTTAAGCTTTACAAAAGAAATTCAAAAGAAGAAATCTCCGCAGTTGGTTTTAGGTTACTCTGAAAATTATATTTGTTTATGATTTGTACATTTTAATTACTACATAAAAAGTTAAAAAGTTATAGGAGCTATTAGAATGTTAAACCAGTGTTTTTGTGAACATAAGAAACGTATTGTGAGTTACAATTATGTATGCCAATTTATAAAATTAATGTTGAATTAGTTTATCACACCTTATGAATTACATTAATGTGTAGTTAATTTTAGTCAACCTTTATGTTTGATCATTAGATTTACGTACACACTTTTAACGAAATTCCTTTCTGAATTTTATGATATTAGGAATTCAAGATTATGATGTACCATTAATTTGGTACACAATTTACTTTGATCAGTTTTATCTTTATACCGGGTGTAAGTGAACTGTTTCAGAAAGTGTATCGTTGAGAAAGTCTGTTTAAGTAAAGGTAATTTCGATCGCAGTTTTATACAAAACAGTTGAAAAATCCTCTATTGCGAAGCCGAAACCAAATAATAGTGCAACGAGATTCTGATTTTAAAAGATAATTTCCGATTTTTTAGTTATTTTTGATTTGAAAATTAACTTCTATTAAATACACTGAAATCACAATAGTAACGAATTATTATTAACAATCTCTGTTTTCTGTTTAAGTTTCTTTGATTTATTTTAATAGGTAAATTGAGTTTCTGTTCACTTAAGTTGAAATATGTAAATATTAACCTTTGAATTTTAATAATTGTTAATATAAATTAGCATGTAAAATAATTGCATAAACTTCCGCATTTTAATTCCGATATATAAACATACTAGCTGTTTAGGTAAATTAATGTACGAATCTTTACCTTTAATCATTATTAGACAAAGTTTAATAACGTAAATTTGATGCTAGCAAATTTATTTAATTAGATCTGATATATGAATAAATTTACTTGCAGTTTTAAAATGCCATTTTGTAATGAAGTTTGTTAACTAAATATTCTAAAACAATTAATAAAGCAATTAAAACGGTTTCTATAAAAGTTTAAACGAAAAAATGTTTAGAACCACTGCCGTTCAAATAAAAACTCTTATCAAGCATTTCCAGGCGTTGTTACACTAATAATTAAATTTTCTATAATTGAAAAACTGTATTAATTAATTGGGGATTCTGATATAAGAATCATTTTAAAAATAGTATTAGGTGTGTACTGTACGCACGGTCTATAAGACCGGAGTTTCGTTGGTAAAAGGCGAAACTATCTTTTTAAAAAGTTACTCAATTTTATTTAACTGTAAAAACTGTTTCCAAGATACAGGAGTTCATTGATTCAAATACTTATTATAATTAAAACAAGTACATTCAAATATGTGTTTATAATACTGAGATCAAGTGAAGAACTAACTTTAATTAATTTAACATTCATATATATATAGGTGTCGGTAGCTTGGTTGGTTAAAGCGTGTATCATGTAAGTACAAGATCCTGAGTTCGAGCCTCAGCCGATGCAGAAAATTTTTAATATGTATTAAAATACTTGCCAAAAAATTTAAAATTAAAATAGTTATCTCAAATAGATAAATTTAAAAAATATTAACTTCATATATATAAAATATATTAAAAATTAACAATTGCTAAAAATAATCTTTGAATAGATAATCATGCTAGGTTATCGGTGTGAAACTTGCAAATCACGCAGGCTCATCAATTACC
>JAHWXV010599230.1:0-14006 GCA_024586415.1 Phrixothrix hirtus | reverse complement strand
GTTTTCTATCTTCTGCACATGAGACGTCAAGAATTTAGGTAAAATCGAATGACCGGAAGTGCCACTTTATTCTTGCGATTTTTAAGTTTTTTTGGATTTTTCTCGAAAACAGCTATAACTTTTATTTTTAAATGTGCTACGGTTATTATGTATTTAATGCGCCTTTATGTGAACTTAACATTTTTTCTGAAAAAATGCGTTGAAGCAAGTTACTAGATAAAATTTCCGGAGTTAAGCAACCTTTCGCCTGTCCAGTAACTTGATGGGCGACCATTACAATTATCGTCTCCGAAATAAACGTAGATAATAATCTAATCATTTTTGGACACTATTGGCATATCTATGTGCGTAAGAGAAAGTCGTGTGTTGTCTCACACCAGATTTTTAAACTCTGGATCATACGTGAATAACTTTGTAGATAATCCAATTGCTAACTAATAGATTTTTTATTTCTTCAAAATACAGGAAGGTTCTATTCCCAGTATACACATTAATTTATTTTACACAGGTAGAATGTACCTAAAATTAGTTTTTGAATTTTAGGACTCATAAGAACGTTAAACTAAAGTCTGAACAGAATTTAAATTATTATTACAGGAAACTATTATATTATATTTTTTGCAGAACAGTTCATGCGACATTTTTAATGTTTATATATGAAGTTATTTTGTGCCCTGTCATATTCCAACAATTTTTTGTATCTTTGTTTAGTCTTCATAAATTTTACATTACATCTGTTTTGTTCTTTTCAGGATAGCTTATTTGTGATATACTGTCAACGATCCCTATTTATTGTTAGAAAGTATTACGTTTCAGTACGCCACTGGTATTAGAGGGCATTAAAATATTGTCTTAATAAACTCGTTTAAATCTCTCTAAGCTAGTTTCCGTTTTAATTTATATTATTTCGAAAAGAAGTTATAAAAATTCTGTTCTATATTAAATTCATTTGGAAGTTCCGTTTGTTCAAATATTACTTCATTTACATTTATAATACATAGTTTCATAAATAAAGTACAGTCAAATGTAAATTATTAAAAAGTAATCATTTTAAGTTTATATTTCAAATACATTAGGGTTTCACAGTCGCTTGGACTTATTTTTAGCCCACAAGGTTATCGGTTTAAGCATTTTTACTCTGTTACTTGTGAGTACATGCGTTTTTAAACCGAGCGGAGAAATCTAAATTACTGCTTAGCAGGAAAGGACAGAATCCCTCTTCATCTGTGTCCTCCCGGTAACGGATGTGCGAAACTAAAGAGTCCCAAATAAACCGTCGTAGGTAGAGTAGACGCATTTGAATTGTATCTCAATCTTATGTGACATTTCAATATTATTTAGCAGGATGTAATTGATTAAGAGGTTGTTAAAGTTAAAAAGTTAAAGTGTTCTTTCTAAATCGCGGTATTTTTGTGTGCGAATCTTCACTTTGGTTATTATAACATAAGAATTCAGATCTGGTTGCTGTAATTCGGGTAGGCATACAGATCAGTTCCGATTAACTTGGTTCCGTACCTACGAAGCATTCTTTGCTAAATTAACAGAGCGCATTAGGAAAGGAAATCTCAACTTCCTGTTAGTTATGTATTTTATTTTGTACCCACTACCGTCCTTCGCCGTATCTGAGCTTTCTATTACACAACTTCACCCAATCTACGATCGCGTCCTATTTTGGTAATTTAGACTAAAAGTTAAGTTGATGATATCAATAATAAACGCTATACATCAAATACAGAGTACCGTTAGAAAGTATTAACTATATTTGACATAATGTGTTGCGGGCTTTCCCACTGTTTGATAGTGAATTTAACGACGTTAATTTATGCTGATCTAGATTTTTGTTTTGGTATCATGTACTCTTTATTTGTTTAACGCGTAATTTCATAAAAAAGACTTTAATGATTTGTTCATTACGCAATAATTAAATAAAATAATTAACGCGTAATCCACATAAGAAAATATTATACTTTAATTAAATAATAAAATCTAAAGTATTTTCTTAAATATTTGCTTTGTAAATTAAAATCAAGTACTAAATTTTCATAAGTGCAAGGCGGCAGTTAGAAATACATTTCTAAATAAATCCAGACGGGTAGTAATAAAATTTAGCGCCCCTATAAAACTTTCAAATATTGCTAGAAACCGTGGGAAAATACCTAGACAGAATTGGTCATCAAGAATTCGCAAAACTTCGTTGCCATGAAAACACGAAATCATATACGATTAATCAGCATCAAAAATCGATGTCTTTGGGTTCCAGCTTTAATACTACATAGGCAGATTAAATGAGTGTTAGTAAGACCTGTGCCAAGGTATAATAAAATGACGAGCTGATAAAGAGTACTTGATCTCCTAATTAACGATAGAAGTCCAGCGAAGATATTATTTTAAACAAAATCCACACAAGGCAGTAAAGAACACGACCCTAGATTACAGATAATTTGGGCAGTTTTGATCCACCGAAGTAATCTACATATCAGCACGCAACAAATTCAAATTTGCGAACATAGCCACTTCACATTCAATAACAAAGGCGAACGAATTTAAATAAACCACAGTGAATAATCAAACTTTTATTCGTTTCATTTAATTTTTTTAAAGACTATAAATTGTAAACTTTATATTGCTTTTCTCAGTTTGCATATATCACGCTGAGAAATCAGTTATCAAAGGTTTACGGCCTGAAATGCGACACATTTATTAATATGTTTTAAATTTCATTTTTAATGAAATAATTTGTTTGTTGTAAATATTGCGTATGTGTTTGTTTAAACTTTGATCTTGTTTGCTTGTTTACTCAAAGTACAGTTGGGATAATCCTACTTAATTTCTTTTGAAAGGAACTCGAACCTTTCAACAATTTACAGGTGGAAACAGCCTCTAAAATTAGAATTTTAGAAACAGTTATAAAAATATTGTTTGCCGTATCGTTTAAAATTAGTGTACGCCGACCAGTGAATTATTAATATCACATCTAATTAAGCCACCCAGTAAACAGATTGTTAGCCAGATTAATGTGTCATTACAATAAATACGCAAAGTATTTTAAACACAAATTACGACGTACGTTTAATTTTTTTGGTAGTATTTGTTGTAAGGATTTAATAGTTAGATCTACTTTGCCTTAACTTTACCACACGTGAACTAATTATACATGTGTCAAGTTTTAAGATTCATGTATCTCATTGTTATTGTCCTAAAATAGATATAATAAGCATTTATTGCTTTCCTTGTGTTTTATCTGTATTTTCATCAATGTCTTTTTAACCAGTTTGCACAAATTTGTTCTACTACATTAAAAGTACAGAATTAATTTAGCTACTCATAATTTATTTCATAAATGAGGGAGAAACAATAAGATTTCCTCTTTGTTAATTAATGAAAAGGTTTAATTCAGTTTCAGTTCGATTTAATATTCTGACGCAATTTTACAATAAATTTCACAATTTAGTTGATCTGTATTAATTCATATACCGAGTGGAATAGAAAAGAATTTCAGCATCAGTAATGAACAGTGGTTTAGGTCCACTTCTTAAACATTGATGCTTATTAGATTTAATAATAACAAAAATATTGAAGCTTTTCTATACACAGGAAGTCAAAAGAACTAGATTTTGTTAATCTACCGACTTGTGTTAATCACTCCGGCACTATTGATATTATTTTATTTGGGCTTGAAACATGTTACCTTACCTGGAGAATACCTATTCCGCTTTAGGTAAGCTTATTGAACAAATTATATATACAGGGCTATTACTGAGTAATGACAACCCCGAATGTTCCAAATAGGCAACCCAATTTACACTTTCATAGGTCGATATTTCAATACAAAAACATATATACCTAATTTGTCATATTTCCAACTGTCAATAATTAAGTTGTAATATTTGAATTACTACGAGTATAATGAACTACTAGTAAAATTGGTATTCACCGTTAATGTTATTTGAGAGCATAAATATTATATTAGTCAAGCAAGCGTTCGCAGTAGTTCAAACATCCTAGTCATTAGTCTTAACATTTATTGTCCAATTGTATTCATTTATTAGAAGATGTATTCAAATAACGAAAAGACTGATATGATTTTAATTTTTGGTGAATGCCGGAGCCGTTGTTGCCGCAAATTTGTACCATCAACGCCATCCACATCGTAGAGCACCGACTGACAAAGTTTTTCTCAGACTTGAAACTCAGTTAAGAGAAAATTGGCTTCCTACTAAAAGACCCTACAAAGAATTGCTATAAGTGTGCAGAATGAAATAGTAGTTATCCGCAGTGTAACGGAAGATCCCCATATAAGCCAAAATTCGATCGCTAGAAATCTTGAAATAAGCCAGTCTTCAGTAAGCAAAATTTTACGTACAAATAAATTTCATCTACACCATGTAATACTAGTGCAAGAACTAAAAGAGCCTGATTTTGACAAACGATTAGAATTTTGTAATTTTATACTTCAAAAAGGTCAAGACGACCCTGATATTTTAAGCAAGTGTATGTTTTCAGACGAAGCAACATTCACAAATAACGGTTGTATTAATAGGCATAATTCTCATTATTACGCCTAAGAAAATCCAAAGTGTACGCGAGTAGCACACTTTCAAACAACTTACTCCTTAACTGTTTGGTGTGGAATATAAGGAAAGCGTATTATTGGGCTGACTTCTTTCCAGGGGTGTTAAATGGACAAATGTTTTTAAATTTTTTGCAAAACGAGTTGCCGTTATTGCTGGAAGATGTGGACCTTCATACACGCCAAAATTTGTGGTTCCAGTTAGATAGTGCACCACCTCATTTCCATCAAAACGTCTAGCAATTTTTATCAACTGAATTTGAAAATAGATGGATAGGAAGGAGTTCGATTAATCCATGGCCGCCACGAAGTCTCGATATTAGTTCTTTAGATGTTTACCTTTGGGGTGTGCTAAAACATCAAGTGTTTTTGTGTTGATAATTTAGAGGAAAGGATTACAGAATCGTGTAGGTCAATAACACGCGAAACATTACGGCGTGAACAACGATCGTTTTTAAACAGAATTGCAGCCTGCGTAACAGTCAGAGGTCTACATTTTGAGCAAAATTTACATTAGGTGTTTATTTAATAGATAATTAACATTTTTATTGATTTTTCCAGTTAATTTCGTTATAAATTTTATATCTTGCTATTTTATGCTTTACTGAAAAATTTTCTTTAACAAATGTGAATACCAATTTTACTAATAGTTCGTTGTACTCGTAGTAGTTTAAATATTACAACTTAATTATTGACAGTTGGAAATATGACAAATCAGGTATAAATGTTTTTGTATTGGAATAGCAACCTATGAAAGTGTAAATTGGGTTGCCTAGTTGGGACATTCAGTGACGTCATTACTCAGTAATAGCCGTGTATAGGGTATATTAAGATTCGTGGGCAGCTGTGTCCAGAATAGGGTAGAGCTCAAATTCTTGATTTTGTTCGATTTAGTAGAGCGTTCGCACGATATACTATCTTCGGATTATGCCCGACTTTACTGCGTTAGTTACGCTACCGTTTCGTACACTTGGTGTTACCTACCTTGTACGTGTCGTAATGATGTTTTGGTACGTGAAAATACATGCACTGTTATTTTATAATTATTTCCATTTTTTTAAAAACATATTTAAGTATTCTTATAAAGCTTTACTGAAATTCAAGTATACTTAAAATATTTACCAAATCGCGCTTTAACTCTATTGTTTATGAGCGATAGCTCCTTGTGAGATGTTGATACTTTTAGTTAATAGTGAATAAATAATGCAGTGTACTTAATCATACTACTCTGCTAAAAAAAGTATTTAACTGTTAAATTATAATTTAATGGTATATATGAAGCTTTTATTACAATCTCGTTAACTAACGACATCTGATATTTGAAATAGGAGTTACAAAATCTTAATTTTTTTCTCTTCTTTAAATTCAGAATAATTTTAACCGTACAGTTATTACCTTCTCTTACCCTATATGAAATATAGGTTTTCAGTCAAAATTTTTGATGTCGAAATTTTAGTGGAAATTCACGTTTCCAGGTACCCTGCATACGAAAATCATGATTTTGGAAATTGGTGCGCGTGCGTGTGCGTATGTGTGTGTGTGTGTGTGTGTGCGTGTGTGTGTGTGCGTGGGTGTGCGTGCGTGCGTGGGTGTGCGTGTGCGTGTACTCGCGCGCGCGTGTGCGTGTGTGTGTCTGTGTCTGTGAACACGATCACTTGAAAACGAAAGCCTAGATAAACAAAAATATTTATATCTGAGTTTGTATCTATCCAAGCACCAATAATTTAACCAAAATCGAATGACTTGAAGTGCTACTTTACTTTTTGTTTTCTTGAGATTTTCTCGAAATCGGCTATAACAGTTTTTTTAAAATGTTGTGTTTCTTAGATATTTAATATCCTGTCATATAATATTGTAACGGTAGGTCTTCGGTATGTTCAATTCTACTCTTGACCACACTAAGCCTATGTACAACGCCTCAAGTAGCTATCAGACGAAGAGGGGGGTCCGGGTTTGCGACAGTAAGTAGGGCTTACGTCAAAATGTTACGTGGGTGGCTCAAAAGTCCTTGTTTGACAAATATTAGGTTTACCTAAAACTAATTCGTCAATTAAATAAAAACAAGATAGTGATATTTACAAAGGGGGTTATTGAAGAGGGTTGATTTGGATTCGTGCACTTTATCGATGACCTAGGTTGTATATTTTGGTCGTAAAGCTACAGCTTGGTTTCACTATGGATTCTTTCAAACCTGAATTTTAATTATGAAAGCTATTGTGTTTACTTTTAAATATTTATTCTGGCCAGAGTATTTTAATTAAATACTTTATAATGTAATTAATACAGTATTTTAATTCGTGTATTTATGCAAAATTTATTTATTCACTTGTAGAAACTATATTTGTTGATTTTATGATAACTAACCCAAAGCAGTTTTAAAGGTTATTTATTTTCTAACTAAATGCGATTATATTTCAAAAATGCATGCTATAAATTATAAACAGATTTTATTTCGATTATATTTACAATTACTAATGTTATAAATAAATATTCTTTACAATTGAAGTTATTTTGTACGTCTATTTTCAAATTTATTTTAGCTAAGTTGTCAACCCTTACCAAAGCAAAAGTGTAGTTTATTTATTAGTTATAAATCACGACAGAGGTCGTATGAAAGTGACCGCGATCTATAATCGCTAACTTCAGCGTATTGATTTGTTTAGTTAAAAATGGCTGCATTCGTCCGTTCATGTGTATCTGCGGTCCGGTTTAAATTAACCTTTGTATTTAACAATGTTAATAATGACATTACTAATTACTCAGTGATGTGTTGTGTTTGGCGGCTCCGACAACCTCTATGCAGATGATGTCGCGTGGGTTAACGACAGTAAGGATAATTGACACTATCCTTCAATCGCCAGGTTTTAGTTTTGATCTGACATCGATTCCGACGTCGTGAAAGGAAGCGTAATTAGGGTAAGGATAACGTTAATAACTAAATAGGAACGTATGCTTTTCAATTGAACGTAAAAAGTATGTCAATATGTGAGACGGATCAGCTGTTTGACGGAAACAAATGTATCTTGCTAACTACTCGTGATACGTTTCTCAGTTAATTGATTTAATTTACGCCTTTAATAAATTAATTCTATTGATTAGGATCCTTGATTTTAATATACGTTCTCCATTAACGCTTTGTGGAATAATGCGTATTAAAAAATTGCGGCAATAATTAATTTAATGTACAAATTAAATATTACACCTCGGATGTATATTCTGGCGGGTTACTTTAAGAGAAATTCTCAGAAACTTGTTCTAAACATTCTCTCTTCGAAGGATCAGAAAAGTTTGTTGTAAATTTTGATTTGAACTGCGAATTTATACGATTTTCATAACACGCCTAAATCGATATTATGCACACTTGTCCCGTATAACTCGAAAAATAAATACAAACAATGCGGTAAAATGGTTAAAATGGCAAATTAATTATCAGAGAAATCTTTAAACAATTAATTGCCCTACGAAATAAAAATAATTAATTACGTGTTTATCTGACAATAAAGTATGTCTTAAGACATGAAAATATAGCTAATCAGACAGCGGATCTGAAATTGTATTCAGAAATAAGTATTTAATTAAGGTAAAGCGTAAAATTGTTAATTATAATTTTGAAATTTCTATCAAATTGATAACTTGAAACTGAAACAAGGTGATAATCGTAATTTACTTTCGGCAGACAAATAAAAATAATTCAGGTCATGATTAGTTCTTGACCGGTAATGTTTTGTTTACAAATATTGAACATTGGGTTATCAGTTGCATGTTTATGTATAAATGCATAAACGAATTAACTTTATATTAATTATAAATAATGACGAAAACTTAATTCATGGCGCTTTACGTCATTAAACTAACCCAATGAAATGCAATGTAAACATATACCGGGTGTTATCATAAGAATGAAAAAAAAAATCATTAGCAAAACTAAAATTATTTTAACGTGTAACTAAATCTCAATGGGTCAAAAACGCCTTTTAAACTAATGCAAATAAATTACAGTTAAACGGTATAGGTGTTTTTGGGTTAAATTTCAGGTACACGTTACAATATGGGTGGTTTCTTAGAAAAATTTCCCATAAATTGAGTTACCGGAAATAATTAACATTAACCCTGAATAAAATAACTACGAAACTAAAAGCTATAGCTAAATAAAAATTTACATTTCAGGTCATAATTGCATTTGCGTGCTAAATCAAGAGCTTCGTTAAAATCTAATAACCGGAAGTTTACACTTTATTACCGTCATTTTTGGATATTTTCCAAATTTTTCGTCTTTCAAGATTTTATCGAAATCGGCTGTAACTATTCTATTTGAATTTACTGTATTTCTTAGGAATTTAAGACCCTTTAATATAATCTAGGTGGTTTCTTAGAAAAGTTTTCGTAAATCGAGTAACCGGAAGTAATTTTACCATTAACTCTGAATAAAATAACTATGAAACTAAAAGCCCAGCTAAATAAAAATTTATATTTAAAATCTAATCTAAACAATTTGGATAAAGTATAATAACCGGAAGTACCACTTGTTATTTTTAGATATTTTCCGAATTCTTCGTTTTTCGCGGTTTCCTTGAAATCGGCTAAAATGATTTTTCTTAAACTTAAGCCCAGTATTTCAGTTGCCGCTTAAGCTTCAGATTAGTTAAACGACACTTACTTGCTGTAGAAAGATTATTAATACAATAGCTTTCATGGAAACAAAGCAAGGTTTAAGTAAGCTAAAGCAAAAGTTGTAACTGAAATACTGGCCCTTAGTACGTTTATAAGCGATTTAATTTAGTTTTATATTAACCAAGCAGTTTATCTAATAAATTTTTGAAAATCGAGTTACCGGAAGTACCTAGAGTTTAAGTTGTGAACAACATGTCTTAAAAACAAATTGTAATATGGAAATGAAAACCTACATTTAAGTTTCTTATATTCTGTACATGAGACGACAGGAACTTAATTAAAATTGAATGACTGAAAGTGCGGCTGTAACAATTTTTTTAAAACTTGATGTTCTTATTCCTTCGATGTGATTTTACGTTAACTTAGTGGTTTTCCTGAAAAAATACGTTGAAGCGAGTTATCGAATAATATCTTTGGAGTTAAGCAGCGTCCTGCATGTCCAGTAACTTGGATGGGCGACCGTTGCAATTATCGTTGCTAAAATAAACGTAAATGATATTTTTCTACTCCTTAAAATTGTCATTTATTGTCATTTACACATCGATTGCAGTGGTTGAAATTTTATTTTAATAGCTAGTGTGGTTGAAATTGAGGGCTATCAATTATTATAAAAATCAACGTTACCTTAAAACATAAGTGAATTGTCAATTCGTAATTCATATGCGTTGCGCTGTTTACACAATAATGTTCTATTTTCAATTTATTTCAAAACTTCGTAGAAAGAATAGTATATGCATCGTGTGGAAGAAGAAAAAAATTATTTCGCAGTTGAAATGCAACTTCTTCCACTTGTTGCATATTATGCTATTAATCATTTGTCGGTATTTGATTATTTGTATACGCAAGGGAAAGTCGTGTGTAGTCTCATACCAGATGATTTTTTTTGGAAATTTAACCAAACACGCAATACACAATACTTTGCAAATTAAAATATTCACAATTATCTATTAACCTTTAAGTACCGACGTGGGGCCTAAGAGGCCATAGAAACTTATCAAGTTGCTGGTTTTAGCCCTTTCTGGTATAAGACAGATCTGTGATTGCTAGTAACTGTGAGTTTAGTTGAGCTACTAGCGTTGAACGTGGAAGTAGTATTATAGAACGCAATTTTCTTAAGAAATTCCAATTTTTAATTACGAAGCGGCCTCACAGGCCTTACGTAACTTTTTTGTATAAAGTATTGTTAATTAAAATGCATATTCATAGAAATTTAACAAGCGTTTTCAAACAGACGTCGGTCTATAAACGAAGTACATCATCAAATTATCCACGTCATTCCAAAAGACCTCGGTCACCTATAAATTTATCTAATTCCAATTATAAGGCGGTAATTGAGGGATTGATTGCGAAAAACCATTCTGACTGATCGGAAATAGACGATGTAGGAGATGATTTTCTCCAGGAGCACATTGATAACAATACGGATGCCGACATTGATATATCCGACATAGTGGATACAGTTCAGTCCAAAATTCATCAGACTGAACAGCTAAATGAATCGTCTTTGAATGATGAATATATTCCATTGTTCAGGCTGGGTTATTTTAGAGGCAAAAATAACTATAAGTGGGCAAAAAATCTGTAAGCGCGTCTAAAAATACCAAGACTTTTATCTGTAATTTGGGAACACTCTATATATATATTTATATATATATATATATATATGTATATATTTTTTGAAAACCCCTGGTTTACGAATGTCAAACAATTCACAACTTCAGTTTTTTACAAATCGATGTTTGTTTCTATAAATAACTGGCAACCACCAATCCCACCCTTTCCCGGCAATTTCAAGGCAAAGGAATACAGCATCGAATTAATTGAATACCGAGCTCTCGAAGATAAACACGCAGTATCGCGGAGTGTTACTGCCGTTTACGAATTAACAGTTACGAATAAGTTACCCGTATCGATTATCAACAGTCTGAAATTTGGAAAGAATAAGGCTATTGGGCGCTTCTGCCAATCAAACAGGAATTAGGTCGAAAATTCGCAGTCCTCGTCCAATTCGATCAAAAGGGGTCTTCAGACGTTTTGGAAAGGTATCCCAGATACACTATATTTTGGAAACTAGGCAGTCATTGTCTTCCGCTACTAAAGTCACGAAACTCGGCAATCACAAGTAAGTTATTAAGGCATATTCTGCCTGAAACCCTCAATATTTTCTGCTAATAACCATTGGCTGGGGAAGTTACTAACGTCCAGTCTCAGTTAGACATTTT
This sequence comes from Phrixothrix hirtus, assembly GCA_024586415.1. NCBI lineage: Eukaryota > Metazoa > Arthropoda > Insecta > Coleoptera > Phengodidae > Phrixothrix > Phrixothrix hirtus. Next base: position 2,543 of record JAHWXV010599230.1, on the reverse strand, counting down.
GTTATTAAATTATGTGAACTTTTTTAATTTAACTTAAAAAAGATGATCAATTAGTATGGTTAATTATTACTGTTTAGCATCACCTTAAATTCAAGGGGTTGTTAATTGATTAGTACATTTTTTGAAACAAGCGCTTCATTTGATTTTCTTCATACTAACTGACATTCATCAGAACCCCACATATTATATTTGTTTTCGTCGGAAAATATAATATTTTCCCAGAAAGCTATTAACTTATTTATGAAAACTTTTACAAATTTGAATCTTTATGATTAAGAATTTGTTTGTTTACATTTTAAATATTAGCAATACATTGCAATCGAGATTCAACTAGTAAACTTTTCAAAAGAATAATTTTACCTTTGCTTATCCATTATATTTCTAAGAAATACATGACGAATTCTATTGTACATACAATTTTTTCTGCCACTGTAAGTGTGCCACAATTGTTTACTTTATTCAGAGTGACGGCTTCCTTAAAGATTTCTTTTTCATTTCGTTGTGTGCTTGAGGTCGATATTTTGGCTCATGAGTTTCATTTTTTCTAGGGTAAATGAGATCTACAATTTCGGGTAATATACAGTCCATATAAAATTGCGTCAGTTTTAGTAACATTTTGACTCAGCCTTATTTTAAAACCAGCTGTTCAAAATACGCAAGACCAGAACACTGCTCTTCATCCACAGTCAGATGGAATGCATGAACATAAAAATGGGAAATTATTTGTTAAAAGTTGACTCAGGCCGTCAAAGAGACTGGGACTAATGCCTACATCTGCTTGTGATGGCATATCGGTCAGCTATTAAAAGAGACGACAGGAGAGACTCCAGCTCGAGTATTTGGGTCTGAAATTAGGCTACAATGAGATTTGGAGTTTGGTAGCAAGCCCAGAGAGGAGGAAGGTTGATGGAAGTGAATCTGACGAAAGTCTTCGAAAAAAATTAAATTCAATTCATGAGTGAGTTCACAATCACATCCAGATTGACAGTGCTCGAATGAAATTCCACTACGATGTACGTTGTAAAGCGTAAGGATTTCAAGCTAACGATCTAGTTTGGTTGTACCATCCTCAACAACGACAAGATTTATCTCCTAAATTGCAAAGATACTGGGAAGGTCCGTATAAAGTTCTAAAAAGAATTAACGAGGTAAAATATCGAATAATGAAATTGCCCAAAGGAAAACCTAAGGTAGTTCGCATGAATTGGTTGGCCCCATACGCTGGGAATAATGCAGAATCGGAACAACAATAATGCGAATAAAGTAGAATCCTGGAATACTGAAAAGTCATTTACTGAATTTATGTCAAACTACGTGGGAATCCACAAATCTTGATTTGGTATTAACACTGAAATTGGTGCGATGTACCCACAAGGTTGCCCCTGGTTCATTGTGTTGTTAAAGCTTTTTGAACGTCCCGTGGCATCGAAGTCAAATTTAAAGAGAAGTTTGGTGGCGTAGCAAGAGCCAGAAATTAGTAAGGCATGTCACCTATTGCGCCATCATCGCCAAGGTATACGAAACATTAACTACCGCAAAGCTTTGCCGCATCGGAAGCCGCGTTCTGAAGGTTTGTGGAAGGAATTATGGGACCTAGGGAAACAAATTTGTGCCGATACCGGTATAAAATTAACCGTACCAAAGCTCGATTGTGGTCTAGACTAGCTTAACTGGCGAATGGTACATAATATGTTAAAGGTACGTTTCGAGACACTGGTATCAAGATCCTGATGTGTAGTTGGAATCCAAAAGGAACTCTATCAATGATGAAATCTGTGAACAGTCACTTTTTCAGGAAATGGAGCTGCCAATATGGATGGCAATGCAGATTTCGACATTCACAAACCAAGGTAGGGCCATCGCAAGAGCAGAGTCAATGGTTGTTGTTACTGGATGGATAGTGTATCAAAATAAAAATAATAATATTTTTATAGAATGTTAAGGTACATTCCATAAGGTTCCATAGGACTAAGATAAATGATGCAATTATGAATGGCTCATTACTGCAACTTATACGTAAATAAATTCAAGGTCGCAGCAATAAATCATTGCATTAAATGTTATTCCATCAGCATTATGACTAATTTTATTCTTGATTTTACCTCGATGTTCTGAGATATCCCCTTTCCATATAAATGGCAGTTTAATTTCCTTTAGTTTTTAGTTTTGCAAAGAACCTTATCATGTTAAAAAATGTTATAAGTAAATAGGAACATAAACGATTATTAAAATGTAGTGTAAAATAAATATATAAGTTGCATACGTATAAATAAATAATTTTAATTTAGTGAATATAAATAAAGACTTTTAAACAATTAAATAATTTAGTTACAATTCTTTCAATTAATAGATGTTTGGTGAACCACTGCCAAATGTGTTGTAACGTGTGTAAAAGAACTGGTATTATCAGAGTCACATATGTTTAACAAAACGTATGTCGCAGAATGATTTGCAAAAATGTACATTGTAACTACCAAAAGCAATTTAGTTGTTAAAAGTATGTAGTTAAAATGTGGGGACATCATTTGTGAACTACTCTTTGA
>JAHWXV010599204.1:0-11463 GCA_024586415.1 Phrixothrix hirtus | reverse complement strand
ATATATATATATATATATATATATATATATATATATATATATATATATATACATATCCATAACATCGTTACCAGAATTACAGCAAAAATAAAACACTAACGAACTTAAGTCTAAACATGTAGTCCAAATACAGGATGCGGCAAATGTCCTCTATGTTCAAGATTATATGCGAAGAGTAGTGGAGCCACAAAGTGATGGGGCTGAAATTAATGGACACAGGAGAGAGGGAACTTCTTGTCGAGACAGATTTAATTGGCCAGATGCCGTGGACAAACGCACAGCGAGAATTTGTAACAATGACTGTCTTTAGAGTTATTGGAGTGAAAACAACCCAAGGAAGATTCACGAAAGTCCTCTTTATACTGATCGTGGTGTGCAATATCACAAATTGGGATCGTTGCGCATTATTTTTTCATAAAAAAGGCGTGGTGGTTACTGTTAATTCTCGTTGATATGTGAACATAATTGAACAATTGCTTTCACCAGCTTTTGAAGCTACACGCTGACGACGTGTGATTCCAGCAAGACCGAACCACATCCCATACAGCAGTTTTAAGGCAGATATTTCCCGGTCGCTTGATATACATGAGAGGTGATATCGCGTGGGATCATGCTCGCCGAATTTATCCCCGTGTGACTTTTTTCTATGGGGATATCCAAAAGCGACAGTTTTAAACGTCGTCCCAGGAATCTGGAAGCCCTGATGCAAGCTATACGAACAGAAATTCTTCTCATACCGCACCTAATGTTGCAGAGCGTTACTCAAAACTTCAGAATATGCAGTGCATAGAAAATGATAGATGTCACTTGGCCAATATTATTTCTGTGTTCCCAAATTGGACCATATTTTTGTAGTACCCAGAATATTTCATTTTTTAATAAAACAGCTAACTATTTTGCAGTGTCTAATATCGAGACGAATAAATTTTGAGAAAAAGTCAAAATCAAAAATTTGGCCATGAATGAGTTCATTTAAAAAAATTAACAGTGAAAAATGGATAAAATATATTTAAAAACATGTTTTATCGTACTTGTAGTACATTACAAAATTTGGATACGTGTGATAAAGGCGGGTCTTATCAAATTTGCTTTTCTATACACCATTAGGGCAATGGTTGCATGAATAACTAATAAATAATAATGCATTAAATTTGAAATAAAACACAAAGGAACGATTTCCCCATATTCTTAGTTCATGCGTGATCAATTCCAATATTGTAGGAAGCTTAACATCAATGCTTATAACAACCTGTTGACAAAAGTGTTGTAACAGATGTGATCATTTATGTATAACATTAGGTATGTAATTAAGCAGAAAATTTTACCTTAAAATAGCAAAACGATTTAGTACCTTTGTCGAGATTGTTAGATAAGTATTATAAACTAAACTTTGTCCTACTAAAATTTTTCAGTATATTAATCGAAGTGTAAAAATAAAAACTTGATTTTCATTTTTGCATTTTAAAAATTAGGGATAGGTCTTTTGTAATTTATTTTGCTGAAAATGTTTTGTAAACATCATCTACATTTACATCTTTCCAATTTACACCGAATTTTCGTATTTTGCACAAAGAGGCATGCTTAATCTTTGTAAATACGAGGGTTAAGTAAGTTTCCAATATAACAATAGCAATACTGTGGAACGTATATAGTTGGTGTTTCTGGAATCGCTGTAGAAATATTACTGCAAACGGAGTACACTGATCCGCGTGGCTTGTTAGTAAACATGGTGCTATTATTAAGGGAAGATTATGTTAACTGGTTAATAACAATCTGGCACGTATGAATAATTTAACGATCGGCCGATTATAGTCGGCCGATTGTAAAAATAAGCGGTTATTAAACGATTTCTCAATGAATACTGTCGGATAGATGGATTTTGTAGAGATCGGCCAATAAATCTGTTATTCGCTACAAATTTCAGTATAGGCCGATGTTTCCATCGTTCATGCGCGTACTTACATATAATGTCGTTGCTGTAACAAACCGATAATGTGATGGGTTGATCATTAAATTGTTCATACAATCCTAGCCTTAAGCTCTACGAACGTATAGATTTATGGTAAAAGAAGCTTAATTGTTCAATTTTATTCAAGAAGTTAGAAAGCAGTTCACTAAGTTAATCGGGCACAAGATTTAATTAAATCTAAAAACACAGCTGTTCAGCATTGATAATCAATTCGTTAGTACTTTTAAATTACTACAAATCAGTTGAACCGAAAAGTATTGCAGCTTTTTGGTTTTAATTTAACAATTTATTATGAAAGGTAACAAGTTTAACAAACAAATCGCTAGAACACATCTTTAGTTTTTATTTTGCTTTTCAAAATTGTTTTTCAGAACACTGTCGCTTAATTTTACTATTACGTCTTGAATCACTTGATTTGAGTACTTATTTTACTTGGATTTAATTCGGATGTTTTTACTGGTCCATGACTATTTCAAAAGTTTTGTTTTACGAAAACCAAGTGTTTCTACGCGGAAAGTTCTGAAGCATTTGGAGGTTGAGTTTACGTTACCGAACCCAATCGCCGATTTCGCAGTTGGCTAAGTGCAGCCAGAAAAATGTAAATATTTTATGCTTGTTCAAAAATGGCAGTGATTTTTTGTTCAAAAAATCCTTGGTATAAGTTTTACATTTTGTGGAATATAGGCAACTTCGTAATCCACATTGACAAATTGCTTGCCAGATTAAAATTGTAGCACGGAACTCTTCAACACAAATTGTTGGTTATGCAATGCTAGGTCCAAGAAATAAATAAATACAACTTACGAGTATGACGCATCATCCATGACTATAGAATTTCAAGAATTCTTAAGGATTTGGTTGGACAATTGCTGCGCACGAAAAGTTGCTGCCTTTCGTTTTTGCATTTGCTGTTTTCTATATTTTTAAATTATTAATTTTTGCTTTTGCAGCGTTGACCGATCATGATACGTACCCACCTTCTTTGTAATATGTTGTATTGATTTTGACATGCTCTTTAGAAATTGATTTTATCTTCACCATTTAGACTACCAATACGGCTTATATTATGAAAAGTTTCAAACTTTGGAACCTTTTAAATAATTCTGTGTACCATTTTCAGGGGACAAACTCATATTATGGTAGAGTTGAAAAAGTGTAGACAGTCATGTATAGCGGTTGGCTAAACCAATGATGTCAGGGTGAGTTCAACGATACTGACATTACAATATTCAGACCATCCCGTTCATGTTTTAATTGGAATTGATCAAAATAGGGCGGTGCCACCTGTTCAGAAAGAAACTAAAAGTTGCTTGTAAGATGAAACCATCTGCTTATATTTGATTCCGTAAGACGAACGGTATGCTTAAATGAAAATAAAATTAATAATTGCAACGATAAAAACAAATAGTGGCAGGTATTTCAATATCGTCTTAATCGCGTTGCGTATAACTCAGACTTTTGGTCAATCTGTATGAAGCTAATCGTGATGACAGCAATCTTAATCTACTAATAATAAGAAGAATTAGACGAATAAGTACACGTCCGATCACTTATACAAAACAGATTTAGTTATTCTGAATACTGTGCGCAACACTACGTGAATAATCCTAATTAACACTTCCAAATTGGCTGCAATTAATTTAGCACAAATTTTAATTTAGGTCACCAAATATACAAATTTAAATTAAATCCGGGAGATACCTGGTAACTCAAAAATTTGCTATGCATTCTTCGTATCTCGCAAATTAGGAATAACTTACAGTAGAGAATTGTAGAATTTAGTTCATCTTTCCTGGGATAATTAATCAAGCCAAACGAGGGAATTCTACCACGAGATCTATCAAGTGGAATTTCGTTGTGTTAGAAGTCTACAGGCGAAGGCGAGAATCGGTAACAACGAAGCCTATGGCTGAAATCGGAGAGGACCTAAGTGAAGCCTTGCACAGCTTTATACTCAAAATTTTCCATTTATAACCTTAGCATTATGATAATCATTTAGATACTGTAATTAACTCTCGATTTGAATTTAGATGTAAAATGCATCAAAGGACCCTCAAAATGTAAGAGCAGATGTAACGTGGACGACGGGACATGCTTTAGCACTTCAGCTAGAATGTGGAAAAATGGTTATCACAGGTTTAATTTCCTTTATTACACTCCCTGAAACCGGTAATCTTGTCAGAAAAGGCTTACAGAGAATCTCAACAAGGCCGTTTACCGCACACTGTTTGGCATGATGATTTAAAGTTTATATGTTACCTGCGCATTATTATTTGGGGATCTTTTCTGAATGGTATGAATTTGAAATTAATGATTTTGCTGGAAATGGATTTAGTAATTTAAAATATTTAATTATTAAAAGGTGAATTTAGAATAATTTATAATAAAATGTGCGCTTATTGGCGTATTGTAAATAAGATGTTTACGAGGGCCACTCTGAAAATATCAGGGTACTCGAGAATTAGTAGCTTGTTAAACCTACTTTTTATTTTAATTTTTCGAAGTAAATCACCTTAGCTTCTACACATTTGCTCATGCGGATAAACCACTTATGAAATGTTGTCACAGGCTGAAGTAACAAGAACGCATGCAGCAGAAATCACGAGTGTTTAACCACGGCCGGCAAAGCTACAGTGGGGCAGGTGTGGTTTTTCGGTACTGCGAGGCTAAACACTGTAGGAATAATAAGTGTAATTCGGTAAAATGTGGACGCCACCATTCTCAAGACAAACTGCAAACAGGCGTTGTTTGGAAGCACCCTGTATATCGCGATCTTAATGACCTTACCTTCAAGCGGAAAACAAACGCTCTAAAGATACTGCAGAAACTGGATTAAAACTGAAAAAAATGTTCTAATGGTAAAGATGGTCATTCACTTATGATCACTCTGTATATAAAAATCAATAAAATAATGCTAACTGAAGATTCAATTATTAGTTACGTTATTTGCAAGAATTGAGAGCGTAATAAGCCTTGAATAAAATGACTGCGATTTGGTTTCAATACTGACCACTCTGTATATATTATTTACTTAATTAATTGAACTTTAAATTTTCAATCAAAAACATTTCTTTCTGAGTAAATCAGAAAGAAATGTTTTATGCCTTTTGCTTCTAGAATATTAATAAATTACTATTTAACTTTGGCACGCGCATTGTATGAATATCACTTCAGCTGAACTTAAATTGTCAAATAATAGCAACAATGTTCCCTTTTATGACGTTAAGTAAATTTTCAAACTAAATAGCTTTAAAAATCAAAAATTTGTCGTATCCATTTTCTTTTATATAGACGATAGTACGTGGAAAGCACTTACTATTTTTGGTGACTAACGTTGTTTAAACTCAAGCAGCATCAGCCCCTGTGTCCTAATTACATGAAGACCCCTCGCGGGTGGAACTACGAAATGGTAACTGTCTAGCGCTTGCGAATTTGAATCCCAAATTAATTTTGGAAACCCCGACTTTGGCACCAATGGCCAAGTGGATTAATTACTTGGACAATGACAGATTCAAAATTTAAAAATTACAAACACACGACACCACTCGAACTCTAAATTCTCTTCGCGAACGACATCGCTTAAAATGTTTTAAATAAGGTTCTCGCATAAATGTATACACTACTTGTTTGAGGTACTAAATATATGTATTTCGCATGAATATCCAGCTGTAAGGGTCAACGTGATACGTGATTCAAGTGGTGCTTAGGGTGTAAAAGGCCCCAAGAAGTGATATCACTGTCAGTGAGAATGCAAAATAATCGACTTCTTTTAATATAACATATTTTTAATATTTAACTTTGGAAGGAATAATTTTATATATATAATACGCGGTGGATCTAAATAGTTTCTGAGTTTTACTTATATATCCCTTAGGAACATGATTTATTTCTGAATTTAAAAAGAATCCTACTTTAATTAGATTTGTTTAATGAGTAACGTATATAATTATGCATGATTAATGCCTTAATATTATTTAAATGTTCACAAAACGCAGCAAGGGCTGACAATGTCTCAGAATACTCTTCTTTTAGTATCCGCATAATTTCATCCTCATAAGGTGCAATTGCTCGTTTATTTGGGAAAACCGACGGCAACTGTTTTTAGATATGCAGAAAAAGGTAAAAATCGCAGGAGGCTGTCCGATAAATAGGGAGGATGTGGTAAAATTTTAACTTTTGAGGCGGCTAAAAACTCAGTTGTTCTAACCGCGGTGTGGGTTGACGCGTTACTATTATGCCATAACAAACCACAAAATCTAGTGTTTGGTCACTTGACAAGACCAACGTAGTCGTGTAAAATTGTTTGTGTTATGCCGGTCAAATAACTAAGCTTGTCTCTATTTCACATTATGTTATTTTTTACAGCAGTGATGTTCTCTGTAGTAACTGCAGTTTGCGGTCAGACGGTGTGGGGGTCATCTTTTAATGACTACGGTCTTTTTTTGAATTCAGCATTGAATATTGTAGATCATGAAGGCGAAGAGTCTCCAAATGTCGCCTGTAACCTTACTAGGGTTCCTGTCATTTTAAACCTTTTTTATAGTCGTAGTATGTCATCGCCCTAAAATCGTGCTTATTGAGTTCAATCGCGTCAATTTAAAATTACTAATACAGAGACGGTAACTCGGTGCTTGCACAGGACTGATTAAAGCGTTTGATATGTTTGCTATCACATTGCCTCAGTAAGATTTACTTTTTTGAATAGTGGGAATTACTGCGCGAGACCCCCACTAGAATGCGAGGCTCCCGATTTTTACAGCATGACTTTCTTATTTAGAAACAGATTTTATTTAAATGAATTTAAAACAACTAAAGTTTATTAAAAATATAGGAAATAGCCAAGGGTATCTTGTAACCAATATTTTACTTAACTACAAGTTTTGTGCATAGTTCCAAAGCCAAAAAGATCGTTTTCGTTATACTACATCGCGATTTTGTGGGGGTATTTCTAAAAACATTAGCAACTTGTAGTACTAACACTTTTCTTCATCACCTCCCATAACGAACACGCTTATAGAGCGAGCTGGAAACCATATGAACGAGGACTGTTCAATATCTAAGGAACTCCATATTTTACGCAAAAAATGAAAGCATATTAATCAATAACAAAGTTTATTTCTAGACCTATATAGTTTAATTATTTTTTGAGATAATTTCAAAGATTTTGTATAAATTTATCCCAGCGGTTCGATTCTTTTGTTCATGCTGGCCTCAAAGCTATAACGTTCTGAAGCGGGTCCTACGCCCCTGAGGTTATTAGAATTGGTAATTCTCCCGAATAAACTGATTTTCTCCGGCCACCAGTGAAGAATGAGGTAGGTTCAACAATTACGTTGCATTTAATGAAGTTAGCATTCAGGTATTCCAAAGTCAATAAATAATCGTAAATAAGGGTGAGATAGTCGTAGATAAGGGCACCACTTTGTCTTTAACAATAAATAACGAAAAAATTAATAGTTCGAGATGCTGTTATCACAGAGGCTGGAAGACAAAGAAACCGTTCTCCAATTCTTTATATCTAGAATTACCTTAATATGTACTTACAGTAACTTAGCTCTTTCTTTGCACGTCGTTGGGTTTTATCCTCGATCATGTAGAATCACGACGGATTACCTAAACTAATTAATTGCTAAAATGTTAACTAGTTCTTGAAAGAAAATATAGGTTATCGCGGCGGGTCTATATATAATCAAATAAGATCTGTACTTAAAAATTGAGTATAATGCAAATGTGAATAACGGGAACAATAATTTTCTATTTCTAAATCAAGGGGTCCTTGTATTACTAAAAATTAAACTAATTTAAAATGAACAAAAGAAGTTGGCCATTATGACCTTAAATATTATAAACAATTAAAAATTCACGAACGTTAGTCTTTCCATTTATAGTCTTAACGAACTCGTCTTGAAGTTCTACGTGATCAGCTGATTTGCCCCAGCCGGAATAACTTAGCGAGGGGGTGGGGATCGGTGGAGGTTAAATAACAGATATATCACTTACTTGATGACCTGAAGATTGCGGAATTCCCGGAGGAATAGGGGGCTACAGGTGGGCGGTCTTGGATATTAGATTTATCGTATGTACCATACAGCCTTGTCAGATTCAACCCCTTGCGTTCCAAGTTGACGGAGTTGGAATTGACCCCTTTTCTAAAAATTCGCCCTAGGCGGAAATAGATCAAGCTGGTAATAACTTATTCCCTTGATTCAACATACGGGTAACTCTTCAACTATAATCTTCGAATATTGTCAAGACGCGCACTACTGAAACGCAACTTTACTTGTTCACTTTTCGATCTCTACTTCTCATGTCAAGCATTTCTCCTTGAAATTGAAGGGGGAAGACGAGAAGCATTAACGTATATTTTTAAACTTGATGGCCTACATGCGGGAATTCTTGAATAGGTATTTTTAAGAAAAGAATGCTTCAATTTTTATACAATGTAACTTAGAATTTTTGAGCTTTTAATAATTGTTAGTAAAACGAAATTATATTACTTATAAATTTACAAAGTGATTTTGACGTAAAACAAATATTGATACTTTACCAATTTGATTTTGTTAATACTACGCGGAAGTATATACCGGCTGTTTCCAAATGAGCGATCAAAGTCATAAGATTTTCAGATACGTTCACAAAGTGTCGAAAGTATGAAATCACAAAATGTTTCATTTCCTTGTCGTTGGCAAATCGTATTCCTTCCCGTTCTTATTTTAGTTGCGGAAATATTGTAGGCGCTCGGTGGCTATAAAACATTTTCCAGGAAAAATTTGTAAGTACCTACGAGTTTGGCCCGAACAGTGCCGTTGAGCGATATCGTACAACAGCAATTCCGTATCAGTCAGTTTTTCAACTCTTTTCGGTTGATAGGTTTCTTGAACTTCAACAGGGTGTTGCAGTGAGCATCGGAATTGATTATAAAACTTTGTACGATGTATTCGATAAGAAGAATTCCCATATTATCCCAAAACATGTTTATATGAGCTTGTGAATTTTGTCGATTCTTTAGGATTTTTGTCTTTGTGCAGTAGTGTGAGACTCAAGCTCATCTCCTATAAAAATTCAATTCAAAAGATTCCGTCTTTCGCTCTTATATAGCTTAAAATTGAAAAACTTGTAATTAAATCGAACTTCTTCGTTTTTGTGGCTGAGTTAATTAGGCATCCATCCTATACAGAAGTTTCAGTACCCTAAATGCTCACGAACAGTTCAAAAACGTATGTATTGTAGATGCGCGCAATCATGCAGTCCATTATTGCGTTCGGGTCGTCTGCAGATGTTTCATCAAACTTTCGTTGGTTATTAAACCTCCGACACCGCTTTCACACGTATTGCTGCCATTATTATAGATCCAAACACTTCGGCCAATTGTCTATGGTTTCCCATCGTTGGAGTTTTACTTGTGCAAAAAAATTGAACGACCCGACGATACGAATCACATCAGGAGGCACGTTTCGTAGTGCAGCAATTATACGTTAACATACTTATCGACATAAATACAATTCCAATGAAGGCGATGTTCGCACTCAATACAGATCGTATCCAACGAAGCATACTGTATGCGTAACACTATTTATAGTATAATCGGAGACTTTAGATATTCAATAGGGTTTGTAAATTGAATGCCAAATGTTTTCTTCCATCTTTAATTATGCACCACTTCATAGTGACTGCACGCGTGTCTAGAACATTTTACTACAAAAGAATTGTCTTTTAAGATATTGTTCTCTTGAGCGTCATTGTGTGCATGATCTAACAAAAAGAGATTTGGATGTGTGTGTGTGTGTGCACGCGCGTGTGTGTGTGTGTGTGCGTGTGCGTGTGCGTGTGCGTGTGCGTGTGCGAGTGCGTGTGCGAGTGCGTGTACGTGCGCGTGTGCGTGTGCGTGCGCGTGTGCGTATGCGTGCGCGTGTGCGTAGGCGCGTGCGTACGCGTGCCTGCGTGCGCGTGCACGTGCGCGCGCGGGTTGATATCCTTTTTAATAGATTAACTCGAATAATGTTGGAAAGTTTGTCTAGGCAAACGCGATACGAAATTAAAATGCTAGTTTACTTCCGAAGACACAATTATTTTACTCTTAATTATAAAAGAAAACGCACGGTAATTGATTTGTAGTTTTGATTGGTTTTATTTGTGCTGCGTTCAGTTAACACGTTTTCTTATATTATTCGTAACCGTCAAGTACGGGGTATTAAAGAAATGTTTACCTACTCATGGACTCAGGCCAAAAATTACAACTAGAGAAAATATAGATCATCGCACCCTTCTCTTAGCGTGTTGAGAAAGTAAAGTGTAATCGATTAAGGTCTTACGTCATACTGGTTTGGCAAAGTTGAAGGATATAATACACATCGCATTTCTAAGAATTCTAAGAAATATTCTATGGGAATTATACCGGATTCTTTGAAAACGTAAACGAAAATCACAGAACACTTTCGCCGTGTACTTATCAATTTCCAGAGCTTCATATTTCTAGTTATTTTCGTCGCACTTTATTATCTGGTATTTTCAAAACATTGAAATAGCAATTTGATTCGCTGTCTGACAATCGCCAAATTGCCAAATAAACAAGGATCAGCTCGTCCTAAGTTCTGAAAACTTGTATGTGAATGATATGTTCTTGGTGCCATCATCACTACACATAGTAGCGTTTGTGTTAAATTGCCGCCTTTCTAACGATTGCATGATTTGTGTAAGCATAACTGGATGCTGGGCGGATGATCGAATGGCTCCCATTTCTGTAGAAGTTTCTGCATCGATGCAGTGTAAGGATAAGCGTAATCAGATAACAAGGACAACACCTGATTACAACATTAATTTTCGTTTGTTCTGTATTGACATTCGTAATTGTTGAAGTATCTTCTAAAATATGGCCGAAATGATCGCTCAAGAGTTACCTCGCATTTGGTGAACGCGTCGCTCGCTACTCGACGGAAACTGAGTTAGTGATGCAAAGGCTATTAAACGTGACTACGCAAAGCATATTTGTGAATTGCATGTTGTGTATTTTTTGGCGTATTAAATTCGAAAATATAAATTCTTCAGCGGACACATAGTAATTGTATTTTAATTATGTAATTCAAAACCTAATTTTGAACCGAATAATTTTGTAAACTTAGTTAATGAAATAATTATGTTATTTCCATAAAACGGAAACAAAATAATGTACGAATACGTTAAATAAATCTTGTCCCATTTTTAATATAATAATGTAGCTCTTTGTTTTTTCTCCTAACTTTGTATAATTTAGGACAAGGGATAATTTAATCTACCTTAATTTTTTGTAATTATATCAGTGTTTGTTTAAAAGGTTTCTTTTTATTCGATAATTAGATAATTTAAAAACTATAGCTCCTATCTATGCTAACGTTTGCCTGTTTTAAGGAGTACGGACATTTTCTCCTTAATTTTCTTCCTGCTTCTCATTCGTCCAATATAAGCAACTCTTATGGTTTTCTATTTTCTTTTGTTTGGAATTGCTTTTAACTAAAATC
>JAHWXV010599121.1:0-14309 GCA_024586415.1 Phrixothrix hirtus | reverse complement strand
CTTAATATGTATGCAAAATTTCAGCTGTCTATATCAATAAACAAACGAGTTATCGATATTTGATCAGAAACAGACCTTAATTTTCCATAGTGCGCCGTACGGTTGTCTTAGATCTTATCCTAAGTGCAATCAGCAAGACCCTTAATCAGAGTTTAGCTAGCTAAAAGGAGAAGAAAGAAAAAGACTTACAATGATACATTAAGAAAACGCGAAATTGCAAACAAACCCAGTTTATTGCATCAGCGGAAGCAGTTCTACACAATTAGTAGCGATATCAGTAATTATAACAATAAAAAGATTCATAGCCATATATGTATCAAGCAAAAACAGTTGCTGACAGTGCTATTTTGATCATCTAGTCCTAAAAACCCCTCTACTTCTACATTTTTGAAAGTTAATATTATTGAATTTTGTCTGTACATTTAATTTTATGAAACTTACAATTTTGTCGTGATTATTTAATTCTTTACTGAAATCTGCGTCATTTGAGGTATTTGATTTAAAGTATATATATTAGATTTTTAATTATAAAATTCCTGTACTAAGGGTTCTAAATTGTAGTAATGTATGAATGTGAGCTTTATTTTTTCTAGGTTTGCTTGCCCTAATTTAATAGGTAGGATCCTCGAGTTTGGCATGTCTTTTAATATTTGATATGTGAATGTCCTTTGTAGTGTTACCATGATCAGCAATAAGCCTTGCGGTTTTTAAATCTTTATTAATACTTTCAATAATTTGGGTTTATATTGATTTTTGTTTTTAACCGCTTTTGTTTATTCCGTACAAATGCGCGACATTCATTGCATTTTATAGTAAAATTGCTTTTGCTTTGTTTCTTAGAATATTTTAATTAATATTTTTATATAACAACTGTACTTTAATTTTGTGATCGGTTATGAAATTATTTATTTATTGTGCCTTAATTTCTATTTCAAATGGCGATCTAGGATCTAAATGGCGAGACACGATTTCGGTTGGTTTTAATTACTTTACCAAATGAATTGTATAAATATATGCTAAATTTATTTATTTTTGTATGTCTTGATTACTAAACTATCGTATAGTTCTATTTGGCTTTGGATGCTGAGAGCTTATAAAGTGTATTTCTATTTTGGGTAATTTTAAAAGTTCTTCTAATATTGGTTTTTTCAGTTCTAATTCATTACCAGACATCATTTGTTCCAGTATTGGATAATACGTGAAATATTTAATTAACTTCTATTTCTATTCCTTGCCTACTAATAACTTTATATGCTTGTGCATATTTTGAGAATGTATCTATAATTGTTAAGAATTTATTCTTTTCTAGAGTTGTACTGTAGACATGCAGCATTTGGAAGCACTTCATGGCTATGTGTGCTATATTAAATTTTAAATTAACAGGTTTCTATCATATTTTGTTAACTGGCAAATTTTGAATGGATCCCTGTTAATTGGATCAGTAATATTTTTGTTTAATTCGCGGATGGATTTCTTCTATTTCCCTATGGTTAGCGTTGTCTATAATTTTTTAGGTAATTAATTTATTCTTCTTCTGTTACGTCCAATAGTTTGGATGTACATTTAACTAGCATTGCTTCAGAGTCCTTGAAGTGCTTTTGTAGTACTCTACCTAGATCTTCATATAAGGGACTTTCAAGATATGTATAGTATTTAACATTAGGAACAATTAATTCGTTGATACAGTTAAGCATTTCTTGTTCATAATTTGATTTTGAAATTATACTATAAATCTTTGTTTAAATTCATGCAAATATAATATTGCCGCGCTTCCTGGATTATATTCAATGTCAGAAACTATCATCTGATTCCTTGCAAAGTTTATAGTTCTACAGGTATATAGGTATACGCTTTATGGAGTATTCGCGATTAGAGCGTACTATTTGATCTTACGTGCTATTATTTTCTTCTTAATTTTCCAATTAAACCCTTAAAGATACTTAATAATTATCCAAGTTCCAGTTTCTAATTATTTATTAAATTCGCTCATATACTTGGTAACAGTAAGGTCATTTATATCGTTTACATTTAATTTCTATTTCTGCTATTTCCTTCCGTGGTTGTTTATCTAAACCGGATGCTATCCAAGGCATCCAGAGGTTTGTTAGCTTATTTTTTAAATAAAAGTGTTTTAGATTTAACAGTATTATCTATCTACCAAGTAAACTACATTATGTAGTTTTGAGTTTTGCCTTTTTAATTGGTCAACATTTTCAAATGATTCTTTAAAAATTTTTACGATCCCTTGTGACTTGTGGCATTTTAAGGACTTGACTTACGCAGTGGGTTATATTATTTTCTGGGGATGTATTAAATAAATCATCATTTGTTTCAATTATTATATCATGAATATTACTTTGTCTTTTTAACAAGTAGTTCTGGTATTTTCGTAGCAATTCCTGTAATTGATTATTATTTTGAGGTTTTATCGAGATACAACTTAAAGCATGGCATTGGTATTTGCGGTGCCTTACTTATAAACAACTTCGTCTTCACAACTTCCAACTTTGGTGTCTATGTAATTAATTTTGAGCTAGGTTCGCTTAGTGAGAATGTCCATTGCAAAGGTTTATGGTAGGTGATTTTCTACCGAATAAATATGGCATAAAATGATGGGTAGACCAAAAAATGGGCAATAATTCTTATACTATAGTCGATTAATTTGTTCCGACTTCGTTTAGAGTTCTGCTGGCATAACCTCGGGGTAGATCTTTCCCAATAGTGCTTTGTGGTAAAACGGATTCGATAGTTACATTATTTGCGTCGGAGGTGAGTATAAATAGTTTTGTAAAAACTAGCTATTACAATAAGGATTCGTTTATTAATAATTGTATGCAAAAGGTGAAACGTTGTATGTACCCTTAGTGTTTTACATTAATTACCGTGTCCGTTTTTAGCAGTTTAGATAATAGTTTTGTAATCTTAGTGAAGTCTTTTAAAAGGAAACCTTTTGCCTGCTTCGTATTTTGAGGAATTGGGTAATATTTTATGGCAATAATTTATTGTCGTTTTTACTCCTTGTGTATCATAACTATGTGTCCTAAATATGCCACTTCCTTTCTTAGGAATTCAGATTTATACAATTGCATTTTTAAATTTGCTTCACACAATCTATTGAATATTAGACCCAAATCTTCAATATGCTCTTATAGGTTTGTGCTAAATATGCCATCAAGGTAGAATAAAAGTTTATCGTTACTAAATCGTCGTAAGGCGCTATCAGTTATTCTTTTGAAGGTGGAGGGCGGATCTCTTGTTCAAATGGCATTAGTATTTCGCATTTTTGAATGTATAATTGTAGTGCCAGGAGTTGTTCCTTTGACCTACATCTTAATTAAGCCGTGACGTGAGATTTGGAGTTTCCGCTATGGGCTGCTTCCCTTATTACGGGAAGTGTGACTTGTTGCACCTTTTCAGGCTTCAAGGATTTCCACGATTTTTGGTAAGTTTGGAAGTACTTTTGTAACCCCCTCCGGGAAGTTTTTGGAGTCCTTTGTTACTTTCAGTATTAGGTTGGTCACCTGGAGCAGCTTCCCCATATCGATACTGTGGACGGCTTTTTTGGGGGTTTGGTGTTGGTATGGGCTGCTTCTAACGGCGTCGGCGTAGCTGCCACCTGTTCTTGTACTAGTAGTGGCACCAGATCTGTCGGATGTTGGCGTCTTTGTGGGCAGTTTGGGGAATTTTGAACATCCCCTGTAGTTAACCGTGTGGCTGCCTCCACAGTTTGCGCAGGTTGCTGGAGTGCTCCTTGGCTTTTCGTAGCTACGAGACTGGTGGTCTTACCGCATTTTACGCACGCGGGTGTTGCGTTACAGTTTCTTTGCGTGTGCCTGTGCTTCTGGTACCTGTGGCATTGAATTGTGCCTTGTTTGCGGATGGGTGTTTCCACTCTGATTGATAGCCCAAGGACAGCCTTGAGGTTGAAAATCTCTTTACCTTGCGTTGTTTTTTGCAACTCTACGTAGGAAAGTGCTTTTCATCGTGAAAGGGGCAGGAGTGGAAGGGGATGTTAAATTCCTTTAAATATTTCGTGATACCTCGGTGGTCGTCAGGTGTTGATGGCTGAATTCTGATTCTCAAGTCCGCCATTTTGGACTTTACAATGTTTAGGCTTTTTTTCGCAAGCTTTTTGGCCACACTGGTCCATTTTTCAGCTTGCCGTAGCACTATCGGGGGAATGTCTCGTGGTTGATTCTCGTTGCTTCCAGGAGTTGCAGCTTCCTTGGGGGCAAGCGGCTCAAACCTGTTGGAGGTAGAGATTTTTGGGGCCGGGCGTGCCTCGTCATTGGTGCGGTTTGCGTTCTTTCGCTTGGCGGTTTTTTTCGGCTGTATGAAACCCTCTTCGAATTCTTCGGACGAGTAACCCATTTAGGAGTCCAGTAGTTCCATGGCTTTTTTTGGTGCCGCGTTTTTCTTAGCGTATTCGCGTAGCATATTCTCCGCTTTGTTTCCGGCAACTTTGGATGGTTTCTTGCCAGTTTTAATGTATTGTCGGGAAGGTGGCGAATTATTTCTTCGGCGGGCTTTGCTGGTCGATTGGGGCTTATGTCGTCCATCCATTCCAAATAGGCTATAAGCGCGTCTCTTGTTGCGTCGTCCAACGTAAAACCTGATGTAGACATCTTGAGCATGTTAATAATTAATAATGAGTTTCCGCACTACTGACTACGTTGACACTGCAACCGACCCACCGCAGCAAGCTGAACGGACCTAAGTTACAGTATCACAAGAGAACGAGGAGCCATCAACAACAACATGCTCGGCGCACTCTGCCTCTGTCAAAATGGTATTCTCAGACATTTGTATAAATACCTTCCATATTAAATGGAGTCTTAGGAACGTGATCCTTATTCATCTCAATTTGATGAAAACCTGAAGTAAGAACTAAAGTCGACAAGTGTTGACAGCTACCTAATCTGTCAAGCAAGTTATTAATATTAGGCAGCGGATATACCACCTCTTGTTTTCTCATTTTTTTCTTTCCAAAACATCTAGTTCTTTAGGGACTATCCATATAGGGGGTGTTCAAGGAGAATTTGAATTTCTATTAGTTTTTGTCATAACATTTTCTATATTTAGGAATGAACTTCTTCTCTGTGAACTTCGGGGCACCTTGTCAACTCTCGCTGGTCTTTTTGTTAACAAACGTTAAATGAAACGTTAAATAATAAGCAATCACTACTACATACATTATTTACTTAATGATTTTAATTAAAATCAGAATTAATTTTAACCCTGAAATCGGGGCGTCAAGTCTCACAGGCCCAAAGCAACGATTTTTATTTTTCTTAAGTTGATAGGGGTGGCCTAGAAAAGTTTGGTTTTGTATAGCTGTCTAACCTCCCCCTCCCCCCAATCAACATCCGCATGTCGTCGTGTTTACCTCGTTCCCTATTAATAGCTATGTGCCAATTCGGGTCTGGGAGAGTTGGCGCCCCTACTCGTGTAACTACAATCTATATATTACATGATTGTTTTTAAATTAGTTTAGTTATTGTATTATAAAGCGTAAATAGTTTTTAGTGTAAATAGTAGAAATTGTATTATTAGTGTTAATGTGGGTTTTATTCTAATATGGCTACTGAGAAAGAGTAAGAACCTTTGGACGAAAGTTTTGCAAACAGTGTTGAGGATTCATTTGTTGACAACTCATACAATAATGAAGAGGACATTGTGGAAGAATTTAATGAATACACAGACACTGCCAAGAAGGGGAAAATACCGGCGTGGAAATGGAAGAAGACAATAAATCCGAACAGACGCAACCAAGAGTACCACTTTAACTGGGAAAAGACAAAACTACACGTAGAAAATGCACTGCCCTCCTACAGGATCGATAAGGACCAGACAAACTAATATTCATTTTACAGGTTCAAAACCTACGCTAAGGATGTAAAAACTCTTGTAGATTGTTGGGGCACGTTTTTTGATGAAAATGTTTTAAATATTGCAGTTTCAAACAAAATTTGCACATCGCAGAAAAAACAGATATTTATACTAGAGAAAGGTGGGGTATACCCACTGATGTCATAGAAGTTAAAGCAATTTTTGGCCTCCTATATTTAGCGGGATCATTGAGAAATAGTCGGTTGAACACTAAAGATCTTTGGGAAATAGAGGCTATGGGGTAGAGAGATCTTGGCTAACAATGTCGCCGAAAGAAAATAATTGAACAAATTTACCCTTGTTCGTGAAGTACTTGAAATGTTTACCAATAACTGTAAACAGAGTTACACTGCGAGTGAGTACACTACATTGTATGAGATGCTGTTAGAATTTAGGGGTAGGTACTCCTTTAGGCAGTATATGCCACATGGCTTGAAAATATACGCACTAGTCGATGCGAGGACACACTATATGTTAAACTGGGAGCCATATTTAGTTGAACAGCCTGAGGGTCCTTTTAGTTAGGACAACAGTCAAATCAGTTTGGTTACGAAACTTATTTCTCCTATTTCTGGTACTAAGAGAAATGTAACAATTGACAACTTTTTCACGTCCTTTCCTCTAATTAACAAAATCATTTATGATCATAAACTTATAATAATGGGAACTGTGAGGAAAACAAACGCGAACTTCCATAAGAATTCATCAACACTAAAGAACATCCAGTAAGCTCTAGCATGTTTGGATTTAAAGATAATATCACGATTGTTTCCTACGTAGCCAAAAAAAAAGGAAAAATGCACTCTTAGCCTCAAGTATGCATCATGATGATGCAATTGATGTAACAACAGGTGATGCCAATAAACCTGAAATAGTCACGTACTACAACTCAACAAAAGGGGAGTAGATATGCTAGATGAGTAGTGGGAAACTTATGATGTTGCGCGAAATACACGAAGATGGTCAGTGGTACTGCTCTTTCCTATGTTGAATGTGGCTGCCCAAAACAACCCCATCCAAAGAGTTCATTTGAAGGATCTTGCATTGGCTCTAACATCTGACCATCTTTAACGAAGATCTCTGCGGAAAAATCTGCCTGCGGAGGTTTGCTAAAGACGACAAGAAGTTGCTAACACTTCCACTGAAGCTGAATAAGTAGACCAATTTCCACCTAGAATAAGAAGAAGTTGCTACTTATGTAAAAATGACAGTAAGATTAAGTATAGCTGCAAGTGCTGCCATAAATTCGTTTGCCTTAACCACGCTCAACATTCCTGCTTTGAGTGTCAAGCTACAGTACAGTAGTATATAAATACTATTGGAAAAACAATATTAAATTATTGATGTTAAATAAATATTAAAACAATAATGGGTTTGTGAGACGCGGCGCCCCCACTCAGGTTACAACTTGGGACGCCCAGGGTTAAAATCAGTTAAAACATCATTTTTTAAGGAATAAATTGACTAATATAATTAACTATTTTAATGCGCCTCGTATAAAGCATAAAATTAAACGTTTTAAAAATACATAGCAAAATTATGATATTAAAAGAACTCCATTTATTTCCATAGACGCTTAGGTCAGCTTTGTTGATTTAACAAACGGTAACATTTAATTCAGACACGCTTCAAGTGGAACGGAAAGGTCGGGTACTTACAGAAAACTCCCTAGTATAAGCGTACAAGTAAATAATGTATATCGTAAGTACGAAAACTTTTACAGTAACCAACGAGGCAACTGCAACAATTATAAATAAGTTAGGAATATTGGCGTCATCCAAGGTTAGCGTAGGATTGGCAACAACAATTCTCGTGGGGAAGATCGCATTCAGTAGGTTGGTTTTTGATTAGCAGTCAAAGTAAGAAGAAGTACGAAAAGTCGGATGTAATAAGAAAATAAGGTTTTAGTTCGGAAGTGCCGTGTGTTTTCTATTTTAGAAAATCAAATCAGTCCTTGTTGAATTTTTGAAGTAATTCATCCAGCAGACTTCCTGAGTTGAAATCGCAAATATTGGGGATATTTTTATCAACAAGAAAAGGCAGTACCATCTTCCTTTGGTTTCCACCCACGGGATCCTTAATGTAATCTGGAAAACAAAAGGAACGACCTCCGCTGCTAGTAATAAAACGCGAATCATCGCAACTGTAAGTGATACCTCAATTATCTCACCTTTAAAACCTGGGTGTTAGGCGATCTTACCGTATGCACGATACAATTCATTGGTGTTAAAATTTAAATTTTTAATTGCCTGATCTGTTTGTGTTATAAAATCAAAAAAATTACACTTAAGACACCTATAATTTCTTTGATACGAAACAAATGAGTTTTTGAACTTCCACTATTAAACGTGTTAACGAACAATTTTATGTATTATAAATTTAGGCTATCAATTTTTAATGAAATAAGCTCTTGTTGCAATAATTAGTTAAATTAGTAGATTGTAGTAAATTAACTTGTTTGATGAAAAACTTGCATACAGGGTACCCTTCGTTTTTCTTTGTAAATATGATGATTTTGTACTTTAAATGTCGCTAACGCAAGTAAGGTTTGTCCTTTAAAGTGGTCTTAAATCCATCTTTGATTTTGTTTCAATAATAAATACGAACTTCGGTTGCGTTAGCTAATGTCAAGAATTATTATTAAATATTTTTAAGGAATAGTCGATTTGTCTTCAAAGTTTAATTTGATTTGTGTACGTGTAAAAAGTGAATCACAATATAACGTGTCTTGTGCTCAATTAGTTTTTTTTATTTATTTCAAACAACACGACTTTTACCTACTATTATAACTATACAGTGTGCGTCTAATAAATTTAATTCTGATCCAGAATTTTGTCATTCACCAAAAAGTTAGAAATTATTTGTTTCTCGTTAAATTTAAAACATTTATAACAACCTTATTTGCCATTAACATTACTAGTAATGATTTACAGGGTTGTCAAAAATTAGTAGTCATTTTTAAATAATTTATGTCAAGTAAAGCATGTTTTGAATCTTGTGCCGCGTTAATTAAACTTGAAGTTCTTATAGACAATTTACATTACTTTCAATATACAGGACGTATCTATAGTCCCAGTTCAGCGTTTGTTCAATTACTGTTAAATAAAGATCTGGATCTGTTATCCACGAAAAAGAAGGCTTCACTCCTGATTTTATAATAAGGTTAGCACTCCGCAACATACAAGGGCGATCATAAATAGTGAGCACTTTTAGTATTAGTATATTTTATTTTCAGTCTTAATCCCATATCTGCAGTACCATCAGGGTGTCTGTCTCCATCTTGATATACAGGGTGTTTCACAAACAGCACCTTGTAGCAGTTTCGACTTGAGTACAGTGGCGCCCGCCTTTTACTGATTTTGTCTCAACTTAAAAGTATTTAGCCTCGTATGTACCGAAGGACCACGCCCCGGTCGACTGCAGCTTTTCCGGCCGTGATTAAACACTCGTGATTTTTAATTGCCACATGCGCTGTTGTCAGTTTAGCCTGTGATAACCTACAAGATTTAGTGTAAATGGGAAATTCATATTTGGTTTAGATTAAGTGTTTCGTTTCATTAAGAAACGATAAAGATACATGTTAAGTGAATATTTATGGAAACTTTCACAGTTATTATTCATTAAGTGCATTCTCGATTGATACTTTTTCTTCGGTATTCATGTGTTGGGGCCTTATTTTCGAAGGGTCGAATTTTAATTTTTCTGTATTAAATAAATTTAAATTATGGCGATTTTTTAAATTATATTAGTTTACCCTTCGATGTTCAGGGCTTCGATCTTCTTGTGTGATTTATTGTTGAATAGAGTACTTACTTGTGTCTTGTGATTGAGATACATTCGGGGATTATCACATTTTGAAACTTATTCAACGGCATTCTTTTATCTCTATCTGGGACATTCACAAGTATTTCAATTATTTTTTTGGAGCTTGGATCTGTTAATATATTTATTTCACACTGTGCTGTGTGTAAATTCGTTTGGGTATTAAAAAGTTTTAATTTGGCATTGGTAGTAATTATAAAATTGTTATTTGTATCGATCATTATTTGTCAAGCTTTTGGGTTATCTATGCCTAAAAGTAAATCAAATTTTTGGTGAAAATTAAATAAATGAAATTTTAATTTTAAATTTTCTCTTTTTAACTTAATATCTTTAAAATGAGTGTTTCCGTGGTATATATTTCCGTTGACGTGCCAATAGCTGTAGAAATTTTAAAGGATCGTTAATTATTAATTATTTGAAATATTTAAATACTATTTTCGGTTTATAAAGGATTTAGTGCTACCGGTGTTTATAAATACATTAAAATAATTTTCCACTAATATAATGTAGTGGAGGTTACTAGAATCGCTTGCTAACTTCAGTAATTGATCATTTGAAGGTTTTCTTCCGAGGCATTTTCCAGAAAATTTCCGGTTTCACGATGTGGGTTGTTTCTTTTATTTAATAGAAATTGTTTGTTAAATTCTTCGTTTACATTATATACTTCATTTTTATCAATATTAATTGTGAATAATATTTAGGTTGTTAGTCCATACCCACACGTGGACTGCAGTAATAAGTGTTATAACAGTTTAATAACACACGGTCTTGCCCACAAGAATTATCTTATTTGGTAAAAAATTAAATATATCTACGGCATGTGTTTCATCGGTCAGACATTCTCAAGTAGGTAATTAAAATGCAACTAATTGTAGACATTAGATGATCATTAATTAAACGTAGTGTTAGTACATTGGTAATATTATGACTTGTTACTAAATTACATAATTAAAAATATAACAAATTCTATAGATTAATACCGTATCATAAATTCTAATCTACTTACTAATTTAATAGTACTTTAACTATTTGTATTCCATACATCTCGTCCAAATTTTTTGACAGCTTCAATAAATAAGCCATTATAAGATACTATATATTATGATACTGTATAAATACGCTACATATTTAGTTTTTCTTATAAAAAATATTCATACCTGTGTTTAGAAATGATTTTATCTTTCATTTTACTTAAATAACTGGTCCCTTAACTCTAAATGCTCCTGTTTTTTTACTAAAGTGGATAATTACGATTTTTAACTATTCGGTAAAGTCGCAGTCACGAGCACTGCAAATTATTGAGGTTCTACTAGACATGTATTTAAATTATTCATGTTGATTACATTTTACATTCTTTAGGTTTTGTTTTATCGCGTGCTAGTTAAGTTATTTGTCAATTTCTAACCCTTCCTCGTAGAAATTAATAAAATATAGGGTTAATAAACTTTAGTTGAATTTTATTGTATTAATTGTGAATGGTGTTACTCTTTTTATGTTTATGAAATAAAAGGTAAGAGAATGCAACGAATATAAAGATTTAAATTTAGCATGTTATGTTATGGTACCACTCTCTATTTAAATTTTTTTTTATTTTAGAAGCTAAACCTACAAAAGGTACGTACGTACTTTTTTGAATATGTAAATATCTGTTGCAGTGACGGAATTAAAATAGACTGAGCGAAAAGTTACGTTAAAACTAATTAGTATTAGATAATAAAAGAGTATTAAATTTGATTCGATTTATATAAGCTGTACTCATAGTATCTAAAGTTGTAACGAAATCCAGTATTTTAAAAGTTTTTATCGTTTAATCAAGATAAACTATCGCAGGAAGCAAGGTATACGATCAAGGCAGATATTAAGATTTTATAGGTACTGCAACCGAAATTAAACAACTGACCGCAGTCGATTGGCGCCGCCAACTTATTACGGTCTACTCGGCGAGTAGCCAAAAACGCAATGAAACTTCTGAAATTTGGCGGGAGAAAACTTTTAAGCAACTAAAAAAATTTCCATATAGATTTATAACAATGGATTTTACGTTTTTTATTTAACATTCAACTGAAAAGTGTAAATAACCTCAATATTAATATTGTATATTTATATTAGTTCTCTAAGCATTTTTACTACAGACTCCAATAACAAAAACGTCAATTTCCGAAGTGAACTGTGTTTTTAAATATTAATTAAATTACAGGTTTTACTGATTTATATGTAGGCACAAAAAACGCCTTTGTAACAACAACTAATGAATAGTCCTCTATAACTACAAATTTTACTAACTTATTTAGGCAGTATTTCGAGTTATGCCTTCTGACCAATTAATTAAGTTCTGGACATTCAAAGATTAAGTTCAACCCTACTGTTAAAGTTACTATGCAAAAACGTTGCTTAATCACTAAATTTATAATATTCTGAGAACGAACCTTACAAATCAGTTAGTTAAAATGATAGAAAATTAGTAGTGCATAAGATAACAAGAGACCAAGTGCATTATAGAAAAGTTGTTGAAACACCTACATAACTAGAAAAGTAGGAAGAAAATGACAGTGCCCAATGATACTAATATGACTAAAGTTGCGTTCTAATACTTTGATCTAAAAGTAATCATCAATTGAAATTTTAAGAACAAGTAATATAGAAATAAACATCACATAGGTTTTTCCTGCAACCGCTTTTAAAACGCGATTTAATTATTTGTAATTGATCGGTTACAAATTAAAATTTATCCTAAGTGTAATTACCCTTGGTTTAGACTTATCACTCAACGGTATAAATGCAATAATCTCAGAGATTATGTTTACGTGCAATTTTAGAATCCTTCTTTTTGTCTTGCAGTAAAAAAAATTTTTCTTTAAATGATATATGTATTGAATAAAAAATAAACATACAAAGTTTCAAACCAATTCTTAGTTTATTACATGAATACTAAAATCTATCAAATTCTTGCTTTTATCAGATCACGTGTGTTCTGTGGTCCCCGAGTAAGTTCGTATAATATTAATTTTTTAACAACACGTAAATATATATTTTGAGCGTATCACTATTAGTTTTAGTTTTACCAGAAAAATCTAATAGAATGTAGTTTTATATGCTATTATGTACATTTGTGTTTTTCCTGCATTCTAACTCATGCGTTTCAGAAAAACCTGTCCTTAGGATTTTATACTCTCATATTTACTGAGTGGAACCTAATCGTACATTTTTTTAATTTAAAATACAGCAGCACTTTATATTAAATATTTAAAATTGCAATAAAGTACATTGTTAATAAAATGATGAGAGGCCAACGTGCAGAATATCTTTATCCAAAACTTCAAAACACTGTACGTGGTTTTGTATCGACGATTTTTAGTTCGTCTATTGGTATTTTCATACACTTATTGGAAAGCAATATGTCAATTTTTTCAGGTCTGGTTCATTTCAAAAAATTATAGAGTTAACTCGTGTATCATCAATGAGGTTCGGTGGTTTAGAAACCAATTAAAAAGGTCGCTAAACTTTCATGCGGGCTTAGAATCTTGATTTTAGACCTAAAGAATTAGTAAAGTAGTATAACAGTACCTTTTAAATTTTTCCAAATATAAATAAGTGTCTTTCGTTAGCTATAGGTGGTGACCGTTTTCTAAAGGCGTTTTAAAGCAAATTTATTGCATGTAAAATACTTCAAGCCATATTTTGTTCACGATGTGCAGAAGTTATATAATATTCATAAAACAAGAAGACAGTAAAGAAATAAAGTACTAAAATGTTTAACGACGCATTAAATAAATGTGTCAAGGTAAACGAAACATTTCTGTGCTGTTTTTCATATCCTTAAAGAAATGCACTCAATCTAGTGTATTTTCTTAATTTACACTTATTAAGATCACTTAACTGAAGTAATAGCGTTTAATATCTTTTCTTCTGAAATAAAGAAACACAAAAAGAGTGATTACAAAGGAATTTTTCCAATACTATTAACTTAGCAATTACTAAATATCGTAAAATTAAATTCAATTGAAGTCCTAAAAGTGGGTTATAGCTAAGCGTTAACATTTTTAAAGAAACAATTTTAATTCGTTCGTATATAAAACGGAATCCGAGTATTATAATTTGTTCTTCGTCCTTAGAAATGAATCAATACAACTTTTACTTTTCACTAAAAATATAATTGGTACATTAAAAGAGGGAGTGTTATCCTTATCACATTCCATTCATCCCCATTCACTTTTCAAAACTTGTTTTAATTTGATCGTACCACATAATGGAGATTTTTGAATGCTACTATTTCTTTAAGTCGATTCTATCTCATAATATGCAACTCAACGTGCAATTATTAAATATCTATGATTATTAGCAGCAGCGGAGACTCGTAGTCTGATAAAGAGGGAGGCTAAATGTAGAATATTTTTAATAATGCAAGATATTTTCGTTTTTGTTATTGTATAGAAGTTGAAGTTAAGCTCTTAATGTGACCGAAAATTGAAAAATTAAAATTGGCGATTCAAAACATTAGCAAAAGTATAGCAAAATAAAGTTACACGTGATTAATAGAATATACCTAATTACTTATAACTAGTGAAAAACTATTTACGATCTGTTTTACATATACGACT
>JAHWXV010599100.1:0-12089 GCA_024586415.1 Phrixothrix hirtus | reverse complement strand
CCCCCCCCCCCCCGCAATTAAAACGTTTAAACCACTCAAAAATCCTTCATTTGCTTAAATCTTCATCACGAAACTCTTGAACCAACATTTTATAGGTTTCAGTGGCTATTTTGTTCAGTTTGCAACAAAATTGAATTCACGCTCTTTGCTCGGGCGATGCCGACACTAGTGCAACAAATGGCCTGTGCTCGGCTGTACATGACACCATAATGACGTCGCGCCGCTTGTAACTCTAACAACCAAAGGACGACTAACAATCCCTCTAGCGGCAGAATTTCGTACTATAATTGGTTCGTGCATATCACTCAAATTCCTGAACTTTTGGGTAGCACCACGTGCATTGAGGTAGCCTTAAATATCAAAATTGTAGCAGTACCTTTTCTTCCGCAATTTAGTATAAACGTGTAAATAATGTAATGGTACTTTAATTTAGCCATATATTCTGGATTAATACCTAACAACAAGTTTACCCTGTTTTAATAGTTGAAGCATCTAAGATGATTTTGGCATAGTAGAAAGAATAGATATTTTCTATCTATTTCAAAAAGAGTGACTGTGTTCGAACCAGTTCGAAATTCAATATGCGAAATTAAAAAAATATTTCATATTCGTACGTTTTTGAAAACAATGAGGCACACGAAACTTTGCAAGCATTCAACTATTACAAATGAGGGAATTGAAACACAGTCTTCTTTAAATAATGCAAAATTAGCCGAAATTTCTGGAATGTCACTTATCACTGTCCAAAGTGTTTTAAAGACTCGTCAAATGTTACAAATCGTCACCTGGAATTCAGCAAAGAGATAACTCAGCGAATAAGAGAAAATCAAAAAATTTTTTTATCACTTGTTTTCACGGATTAGTTAATCAACACAACTGGAGCAGATCCAATCTTAGGTTATTAGAGAAGAACATACTTAACACCCTGAGAAACTAAATGCATGAGTCGATACCTTAGACAATAATATTATCTAATTCAATTTTTCTAAAAGAAAATTTAACTGGTGAATCGTATCTTTATGTTTTAGAAAATCATGTTTATCCAATATGCCGGAAAATGTATTTTTCAACACTGTTCGGCAGTTCGTAGAACAACACTTTCTAGGTCGCTGGATTAGGAGAATGTCCCACCAGGTCAGCTTACATCGCCGGATGTTTTGTATGGGAAGTTTTAATATTCCAAATTTATGCCACAACCAGCTTCGCCAGAAGAATAACAAATCAAAGAAAACTATTCATTCACCAAAAAGTGAACTATATTTACATACCAAGTTGTTTTATCGTATCCAAACATAAGTGGCTTCGCGTACAAGATTGAGCGAGAGCTAGTCCCTTGCAAACTTCTCACTTTAAACCACTGTGTACTGTGTCTTTTCATCGGTAATGTGATTTCAACTGTACCTGCCTACTAAATATTACAGTTACATACATCTACCGTTCTCTGATGAAACATTGAACGTTATTTGAATGAATCAAGTAACACCGTGGTGATTAAGTTGGTTTAGTACGAGGAGACCCGTCTTCTAACAGCGGGGCTCAAGTATGAGCAAATGCTCCAAAAGTAATTATGAAAAATTACCTACGTTTTGAAGTGAACCATTCAAAAAAACTAGCGACCTTTTATTTATTCACGGACATTTACAAAATTTGCAAAAATTATTATTTTTATAGTAACATATCCCAAAAATGCATTACCTTGGTTTTAGTGTTGTTACCAGATCACAGTTGTCTCCAACTATATTTCTTTGAAGAAAGCTTCACCGATTAATTATAATTTGGCAAAAGTTTCATCGCCTTTCCAAAATTCGTGAAACGTACTTTTCACAAAAACATATAATTAATTTACTTAATCTTTTTAAAAACAAAATCCATCTTCAATTCTTCCCTTAAGGACTAAAGAACATCTTTATGTAAAAAAATGACTTCCAGTATTGTACCATCAGATTTTTAGAAAAATGAATGTAGCGAGCATCAAATTTATAAAATAACAAAAACAAAAAATTAATTTCTGGCCTCAATTGGTGTAATGATTTGCATGTTGAATCCACGACTAAGCGCGTGGGTTCAAACCCGTTCCAGATCGGTACATTTTTCAGCGGAAAAAATTTAAAAACTTTCTTCTCTGGTAAGGAAGTAAAATCATAGTTCTTATGCCAATATAATATTTGGCACGTTAAAAATCCTTATTAGAGATGAAATTTCTCCAGATTCGACGAAGCCAAGAAGGCCAAAGAAATTTTTGCGTCGCGAAGCCTTAGTCACTAAACAAATAAGCAGATGAATCAAATGACCTCCATTACTGACAAAGCGCTCCTCCAAGATTAGGACAAAATTTGACCAAACATGTGAAGCATAACTTCAAAAATACCTGAATTTCTACTAGGGTGTTTCTTTTGAATTCTTCCTAAGTACTTGACTTTTGAAGCTACATTCTGTCCTTTAAGGGGATGATAAAGTCCAAAGCGGCGATGTTAGGTAATTCAGAGTGTTCGCTAAAGGTGCTTGACGTGTTGCACCATCTTATTAAAATCAAAAGGGCCTAAGATCTTCATCTGGAATTTGAGCCAAAACAGGACACATATTGTTTCTATTTTCTTCGAAAAAGTATGCTCAAATAATTCTTAAGGACCAAGCAGCATAGCATACAGTAAATCGTTCGTTTAAACAAACATGTCTCATCGGTCGTAAAAATCTGTTTTTCCAAATCTTGGTGCTTATTAATAAAATCAAAGAAGATTCTTTTTGACCTGCCCTCTTAATTTTATAGGTATGAAATTTCCGTTCAAATTGAAGATTTCGGTATACTGGCGAAGAGGTTATTTTGGGTTTCGAAGAACGACTACCTATTCTTCATTTTTCTTATTGGATACCTCTCCAGTTACGACTTGATTTTCTTCTTAAAACAGTAGTGTTATTTTTTATCTTACTATTACAAAATGTGAAGAAGCAACGTTTAACGTTATTTTCACTAAGTCGTATTTTAGGAAAGTTTCAACGCAGAAAATTTGTTTATGAAAAGGTTTAAAAACCCAACAACCAATGTTTAACCACTTCTATTTTACTATTTTCTTTAAATATCTTTGTCGATGAGGTAAGAACGTAAGTACTACTATTATATTACAACCTTGCTGCCAAATGAAACAGTTATAAATCGGCGTTATGGTTGGTTTAGAACTCCGAGGGAACTCTACACCGATGAACCCCGTTATGGCTCAATCCTTTAACATTTTATAATGCCTACTTATATTTAAAATTGTAGTTTAATTTTCACGGTTGAGAACTCCTGCAATTTTCACATCTGTATGGATTTTCTTCATTCGTGTGATTGCTAGAAACTATTGCAAGTTTATAGAAATCTTAAAAATTGCTTACGATGGTTTTGATATTCCTTAGGTGTTAAATGTCTTTATTCTTCACTACTGCCATTGTCTTGTTTCAAAATTCATTATTCCTTTTATTTTAAATGAATTAAGGTCTATTACATCTTGTGTACGAGGTTTGATTAAATATTTCTGAAATTTTTCAATTTCGCGCGCTATACATAATCGAAAAAGCAATTTGTTTTCCTGATTTTGGTACAGATTCTCATGGCATGTGTCAATGCAGTCATATTCAATGTGTAATTTAGTTGTGACAGACAAATAAGTAGGTGCTGATTTTGCACCGTTAAAAATGACCAAACAAAAAATTTTCATTAATGTATGTGTTAAAATATAATGAAATGCAGTAACGTAATAGAACGTTGAATTAGGCTTTTGGCTTATGAGAAAATCAATCATTTAAAGAGAACTGCGAAGCGTGGAGGATAAGACAATTGGACAGACTAGCACATCAACTATTGATGGAAACATATAAAACTTAAGGAAATTGTTCTTAATAATTGCCGACCAGTAGGAAGGTTGGTGAGGAAGTTGGTATCTTGTACTGCTCATATTATTTTCCCCAAATTGTTAAATTTTCAACAAACGTAGGATCGCAAAGGTCACTAGTGACACAGAATTGCTTCAATTCATCATACAGGTGATCTATAAATATGACATTGAAAGAAACACTCGATCGTCTCAGTGCTCCTGAAAACCCAATTCCAAAGAAGGACGCCAAGTTCGATCGAATGTCAAGGGTTTCCCTACTATTTTTTTTCGATTTTAATGGTATAGTTACCCAGAAATTCTTACCAACAAAATTTAAAAAACGCCTTTTCGCATAAGGAAATAAAATCTAAGGTTCCATATAAAAACTCCGTACTGGCGGTGGAACTGCTCCAGATTTAGTATAATTCTGGTAAGCATGGCAAAATGACCATAGTAGTTGAAACCAAAAAGGCCGAAATCTCAGTAACAAAACAAAATAAAAAAATTGTAAAATCTATGTGTTTTTCTAAATTAATATCAACTATTCAAAAATATTTGGAACCCCTTAACAAAACCTTAGCAACATGTTTACCCAAATATAAGTTTGTAGGTTTTCACAATCGGAATCAGTTTAAGAAAAATGACTTGCTGAATCCGAGTCATGTCTAATTTTCACAAAAAGTGAAAGCTTTGTAAAGATTTTTCATTAATTAACAAGAAATTTCTGGAAAATGAGGAAATTCGTTCATATATGGCCAATCAATGCTTCAAATCTGTTGTGGTGATGCTAGCATGCACAGTGCCGGGTGCCACGTTTTGCAATAAAAATGACTTGTTCATAAGTAACAAAGTACCGAGAACAGTCAACCTCACTTCGATCTTTCGTCTCTTAAAGGCAATTAAACACTTTTTATATCTTGCATCTTAAGTTACATTAATAAACGATTCTTTTATAATATCATAACGAATTTTAAAAATTCGAGTTTTATTTACAAAACTAAAGCTTTCATTCTTTATTTTTTTCTTCAGTTTTCCTTTTTCCGATTGATATAACTGACTTTTCAAGCTATCTTTGTATTTCTTCATTAGAAATTTTTTGCTGAAGACATACACAACCATTCGTTGCTAGCGCCATTGGCGCGCTATAACCTGCGAACTGGCATAAGCTGCGTAATTACGCGACTTTTCGAGCAAAGTCATGCAAGAATACTTGTGGCGCGCAACAAAAATTTTAATCATATTTAATCAAGTCCCAATTAGATTGTGTTATAATATATCTTTTATTTGTCACGGAATGTGACCCAGTATTGGAATAAAAATTATTTATTAAATTCATTTCCAAAAACAGACTTATTTAGAGCTACAACTTTTAGCGTTAAAGATAATTAATATTAAAAATCTTAACGATCCCTATGAAGGTCAACTGCGATATATGCCTATGGGACTGTTATCCTGTCAACGTGAAGAGTACTGCTCACGTCAAAGCATAAACGTCTCGTTTACTCAAGTTAAATTTAGAATTGCAATTTTTTTGAAGGACTTGACGCTTGGTTCAAAATTTTAGTATACTATAACTGGGCAATCTATTTTAATAGTACAAGAAAAGTTATTGGTACACAATTAAATGACATTTATCAAAAATGATGAGTGAAATTGCAAGGAAAGTGTTTATGTAAAGCAATAACATAAGCACCGCTCCAGTTAACAAGTCGTTAATGGCGCTACTGTCCACGCATGGCCTAGTCCTTATGGTTGGATAACGCCCTACCGACAACTTACATCATCAACATTCGATTTCAGATCCACCGCTGCGTGAAAACTCGGCCTAATTACCTGCTGCTTAATTTTCGTCGCCGAGTACCTTATTCATCATCTATTCTAAATGCGTGCATTAAAACATGGCATGTATTAATCCTTACGCAATTACATAACCTACTAAGTAAAAGTACTTAACAAACGCTTTTAGCGTGCATTAATGGATTACTGTAGTTTACTGAAATTGCTGCGATATGGAGCATAATTCCAAATAGGTTAATTGATGCACTTATCATGTTTTAATTGTATAGAGATGTATAATGATTTTTCCGTTGTACTTTATGGCATTTTGTTTGTGACAACTGTTGAATTTGTTTGGATTGTGTGTTATAGCTAGGCAACCCAAATGACGTATCTTCGATTAAATTTTGTATAATAAATTATGTCCTTTAAAATGATTAAAATATTTAGGTGCCTAAGTTAATAATAAACATTCAAAATGACTCACCTAATTCTGAAACCCTTAATCAACTAAACATAAGCTTTCTCGAATACTGTGCGCATTGTTTGCACTTTTTTAACCCTTTGTTCATTTCTTCTAGGGAAAGACCTAGATTAAGTGGCAAATCTACAATTTTAATACCGACAAATAATTCATAACCTGAAGATAAGCTAAACTTCCAACCACTGAATTAGATTGATGTTTCGTCTCTTCTCTGATATATTTATGTAACAAACCTAATTATCCACTAAATTCAAAAAACTAAACTAATGGAATAATGAGCTTAAAATTCTTATCTGTATTTTTGAAATTTTCAAATTCTTATAGTTCTCAATCCGATGAATAAAATTCCAATATTTTAGAATTAGTTATTTCTAATAAAAACTTAATTACATTCTCCTATACAGGGTGTCCAGTAAACAAGTGACACATATTGTAAAAAAATTTATTCTAATTCGTAAAATTTTGTATACAAGTTGCGTAAAAATCTATCGCAAATATGAATCTCTAACCTACATTTGTTTAAATGTCATATGTAACACACAAAAAACTTTATTATGTTTATTTTATATCAAATTACTTTATGCAGTTGACTCACTTTATTTTTCTAAATGGTTGTTAGTGTAAAAATTTCATCATATTATTTTTAAATTATGTATATAAATTTGCTTCCCTTCGTATTGCTATAATATTGATTAATTAATTATAAAAATAAATATTTGTAGTGAAACTTTATCTTAGGTGAATCTGTTTTTGTTACATCATAGCTATAGAAATAATTACTTGAAATATCGAACGGAGCTTTACTTTTTCTACGAATACGTATTAAATTCTGTATAATCCCAAAATGGCGCCATGCGTATTCTTTGAATTTTTATTAAAAAAAAGTTGTTTTATTCAAATTTATGATTAAAAGTAAGCATTTTTAAAAAATGTTTGTTGATAGCCGTTTTGCCCGTTTTCTTATGATATAATCGTAAACATTAAAATTATTGTTTTCTTCTTATTCGTACCTTGTATTAATGGAACACATTTAAAACTAATATTAAATTAATTTTCATGCTATCGAATTAATAAATGCGTATATATGTAAATACAAAATATTTGTTAAAATTCTTAATTAATAATTAAATTTCTGGTTAAAGTTTGCTCACAGTTATTTTGAATAATGTCTAGTATTAGTACTTATATGCGTCACTAACGCTTATACATATCACAAACCAAACAGCTGTTACAGTAGTCAAATAATATAATGAACATTAAAGTCGTCTAGGTGAACATACAACTTCGGATTTTAAACCTTAATGGCAAATATTTTGAAAATTATCTAACTTAGAAACATTACTTATAAGCGCTTTTTGTCGTACATCCTAAAATGTATCTGCTGTTAACGTAACGCTCTTTATTTCCTGGACCCTGTAAATTAACTATGATGATTATTTGTTTTAAGAATCGTATAAAAAGGGTAACTAATTTTAAATGTTTAGATCTTACAAAATAAAATAAATGAATTTGGTGTGGCACACTCACGCAACATACATTAGCTCTCCCAAAATGATTGGGCTGATTTTGATGCGGCTTTTTAGAGAAAATTTTAAATTCCGGCTAAAATAAGCGCGACAGAGGAAAATGTTTCATATAAAAGTTGTAACAGTTTTAATTTTCTTCAATTTTTATTATACGTACTGTGTCGATTAAATGCACCGTAAGGTTGTAATTTTGCAAAAGCGTATTTTTGGTAAATATAGCGGGGACATTCCACGAATCTTCGCAAACAAACCATTTATGCCATTTTATCTACCATAAAATGTTGTAACGAAACTAGTTAATTGGTTAAAGTGTCTTTATTTATGTTCACTAATATTAGGATTATTTATTTACACTTATTTATTTAAATATTTATTTCAGAACAAAGGTTTATATTTCTACCTATGTATAACAGTAACTATCAAGGCAAGATTCTAATTAACACTAATCTAAAAGTATTTAGTCTGCTATTTATATGTATCGAAAGGATAAATTGCAGAACAGTAAAGAAGAATTCTAGATTAGTAAAGAATAAAATTAGTCGTAGTAATGATGTAATAAATTTCAATGTCATAACTCATTGCTGACGTTGAATTTGACAGATATTGGTTACAGTAATGAGGCATTTGTGATTACATCATCTATCTTAATTATAAGTAACCTTCTGGATTGATCCAGAATGTTCCATTGAGTTTTTACTTTTTCTAATTCTGTTCGCGGATTTTTACAAATTTTTTTTGAAATACTTGTAATAAGAAATAAGCTTCAGTTCCAAGTCCTATGTTTTTGAGTTATAGTGTTTACAGACAGACACACAGGTTGTGGACTCTTGAAATGTAAAGATGAGTTGATATCAAAGCTTAGAATCAAATGCAATACCTTCGTTACTCACATGGGGGGTAATGAAAGTAAAAAATTGTAGAAAATGTTCAGTGTAGATGAAAATTTTCATGTACCGTGACAAGGACATCGGAAAATCCCAGATAAGTTATTTCTATACAAAGATTACATCATTGCAATGTCATTTAATTGATTAATCAAATCAAAAGAGCAAAAGGAGTGCATCAGAAAACGTTTCTACATTACTGTTAAGCGCTGATGATATTTAGGACTGTCCCGGTAAGATAATTGTTTTGTGATGAAGACGTATGTGAGAAGTTAAACATTAACAAGTTCGATCTCGGTAAGTTAAAATTTTAAACTCGATAATAAAAAATATTATTCAAAATATTTTAAATTTGGGTTTGAACTTACTAAGAAATATATCCATGAAAATTGGAGATAACATAAGTTATTAAAAAGAACAAACGTAAGTAAGATAGAAAAATGATATGAAATTTGCGAAAAACTCCCAAAACCATTTTCTTGTTACATTACAATTATAAAGTAGAAAATATATGTTAAAGGTTAAAGGTTGCCAAATTTTAGGTTTTGTGTCCAAAATCTAAAACCGTAAATTATGATAAATCAAAATTCCATTGAATAACTGCATATAAATTGTGAGTTTAATAATAGAAGATATATAATGGAAGTGATGACATTGACCTTCATATCAAAGCTTGAATATTTGAATTGACCCAAGTCAAAATCTTGACGTGCTTCAACTTTTCTGCATTAGTAAGACTCACTAGAATTAATCTTAAGGCTTGGATATTTAAATTTGTGATTATGTATTCATAACAAGATACAGAAATACTATTATCGTCATTATTCTTTTAGGAAATTCCGAAAATCTAAAATTTAATTTTTAATTCGATGGAGAATATCGAATAGAGAGTATCAAGGCTCGAAGATAGTCACAATCCCGCTACAACTATTAATCTTAAATGCAGCTTTGATACGTCTAACTGTTACAAATCGAATTTTCAAAAATTTGGAAGAAGGAAAAGCACATTTAACTTCAAAATAACTTTAATAGGAGGAAGCACAAGAAACAGAAATTGCGAAAGTTATGGTTTTCTGAGTTTTACAATTTTTTTAAGAACTGACTTGGATATTTTTAGTTTGGCACCTTTTGCTTACATTTCGCCGCCACTTGATGACTTAATGGTTGGCAAGTTTGCCTCTGCATCCAAGGGAAGCGGGTTTGAATCCGGCCAAAATGGAAAATTTTGAAGAGGTAATAATCTAAAAGCTGCCTGATTACCGTTGTAGTTGCTAATGCAGGTTCGGCTAACGAACCGACACTCAAGCCTATTAGACCCATTGTACCAACTGCCTCTGGAACTATCTTTCAAGTCTTAAGATTTTCAGAAACGTTTAATCTTAAGTAGGAAGCGCTTAAAATTTCATTGGGTTCGGAGAATTAAGTCCCGAAAGTATTGTATCAGACATTGGCCAAAGTTGGGTAATCACATAAAAAATGAAAAGATATTTCCTACAAAGCGAGTCCTGGTAGAGTCCGATTGTAGTTAAGTGTTTGTTCAAGAAATTGCCTGTGCGGACGCCAATATATGCTGGAACTGGGCTTTTAGAGCCCTAGCTTGTCTAAAGGTTTGTTTATCCCACCAGTATTTGAACCTCAATGCTGAATTTTTTAAGGTAATCAGGTAAGCCGATGCCGCGGAGCTGTTTGCTTAGCAGTACTCGCCCTGGTTGAAAAATCTGTTTTTTCATTTCCTGTATATCTCAGATCTCCAGTGATCCAGCAAATAGTCACAAGATCTATCATCATTCCCACACCAATCTGGACGATATGGGATTCCATGGGACCTTAATAGCACCTTGGGTGTCAGTGAAAATAGCGAGTTGTAGGTTGTGATAGTCCCTATTTATGCATTCTTCCGCTAAACTTGAAATTGCACACATTTACGCTTGGAACACGGAGGCATATGGGAGATTTGCTGAAAATACCTGCTGCAGCAGAGCAGCTAGATTTCGAGTTGTCCGTAAACCAGATCAGGCCATGACGATTAAGAAATTACTGTCGATCATTAGTCTAGTATGCCATGCACGGAATTACTGTAGAAAATAAAGAGCTGAAGACCTAGCTGGGGTAACACGCACCCATATTCCAGAAATTTTGAATAGAAAGAAATTTAATAGTTGCCTGCTTCCCGTAAGTCCTAGTTTCGACTAAATTCTAGCAGTTGAACCAACTAGGGCAAAGAGACCGCATTTCAAACTCTCATCCACAAAAACAAGGAAATATACAGTATTTTGTGCTGTATTATTTTCTACAGTATTAGAATTTTAGTCAATAGGACATAATTTATTTATTTAACTTACGGAAATCACGATCAAATCTGGAACTTTTAACCTGTGCAAACTATTAATATGTAAATCTATGACCTCAAATCAATTCTTACCAAAATAGTTCGCGGTTACATATAACAAAATTGAAAACGGAAAACTAATGAGCTACTCAGTATTATAATTTAGTAAAAATAACTTATTGTGAGATTATGCAATGAAGAAGGAAACAGATGCGATTACGAAATGATTATTTACATTTCCCAGAAATCTAAGACAATTTTAAGGAGAAATTGAAAGCCGCTGGAGTGTAATAATAAATGTTTTCGAATCCCTTTTCTTGTAGTGAGAGCTTTTCTAAATTGATGCGTAGCTAAATATAAAGTATGAAAATTGATGCAACTTAATTAACTGATATATTTAAAATATATATAGTTTAGACAAATTTAAGAACAAACTATTTCATAAATTACATTTTAATAAATTTAAACGAGCATTAAAATTTATTAAAATGACGCTTAAACCATTATTTATTCTCCTGGGACTGAATAAACCAACTTAAAACGACAGGACTGTATAAAAATGAGGCAATATAATTTTCATATTTTAGCAATAATTTAAACGTAATT
This sequence comes from Phrixothrix hirtus, assembly GCA_024586415.1. Classification (NCBI taxonomy): domain Eukaryota; kingdom Metazoa; phylum Arthropoda; class Insecta; order Coleoptera; family Phengodidae; genus Phrixothrix; species Phrixothrix hirtus. Next base: position 633 of record JAHWXV010599100.1, on the reverse strand, counting down.
ACGTTTGTTCATCATTGACAGAAAATGTATTTTATAATTATATAACCTCCTACATTGCTGATTGCTTTTCTTCAAATTTACATTTCATTGGAGAGTCTTGATTGCTCAATAAATTTTATTTATTTATTTTTAATTGAAAACTATAATAATTTTCTTTTATTTTCAGTCATTCTTTGGAAGATCCTACAACAATTTAAGCTCCATATCAGAATGCAAGAATAACGGTGAATGTGTAATAAATAAGAAAAACCGCACGGCATGCAAAGCTTGTAGATTAAGAAAATGTCTGCTAGTTGGTATGTCAAAAAGTGGTTCCCGTTATGGTCGACGCTCGAACTGGTTCAAAATCCATTGTCTTCTTCAAGAACAGCAGCAGCAGCAGCAGCAACAGCAAAACCATCATCAGCAACAGCAAACAAGCGGCGGAATTCCTACTCTAAAACCTCCAATGAAGACACCACAGCATAATCATCAAAACCTCGGATTAGGCCTACTGGGCCCACAATCGTTTCCTCCGCCACTTTTACATTTACCACGAACAAAAGAAGAACTCATGCTTCTAGGATTCGATGAATACAAGCACGCAGCATCGCCATCAGTTAGTTCACCTGAATCGCACAATTCAGACTCTTC
>JAHWXV010599056.1:0-13943 GCA_024586415.1 Phrixothrix hirtus | reverse complement strand
TAAACTACGATATCATCGCATCTGATATTCTTAACCAATTAAATTTAACATATGCATTAGACAACTTGAAAATCATTTTTATTTAAAGTTCCCCTCCTCGTTAAACAAATTATGATCTACACTTACCTATTGATTGTTCACTAAATTTATCAGGATTTCTTGAATGTCTCTATACATTTATTTAAAATGGATTTTAATAGCTGAATAACTGTATCAATATTTGTTAACAATTCTATTAACATCAGAAACTGTTTTTGTAAAATTGTATGTTTCTAACAGCGTACTTATTGTATGATATTTGTATTATGTTTTAAGGGATGATATCTTGTACATAAATAAGATAAAAGATGCACACAACAATTTCCAAAGTCCTTTTTGATTGATATATAAATATTGCCCATTAAAAAATGGGCTCCCATTGTATTATTTATATATTTTAAATTGGTCCAAAAACAACGATGGCTTATAGCCAAAATAGATAAGAACCACTTAGTGTAAGTGCATATATTGACACATGCTACTTCAAAAGTGTTCAAGGAACTAATTTATGTCGTAAACAATTATGACCTTGTGATAAGAACTAGTTTTTCGAATCTATCCCTAATTTTCTTTTACACACTGTGCAGTCATCTAAATGTAAATGACATTTTCAACTACCAAATGAATTTAGTCAACACCAGGGGGAGCGATAAGATCCGAGTTGTGAAATAATTTCTCCTATATTATTCAAGGTGACTAAGAAAATAACAATAAGAACCCAAGACAGCCAAAAATAGTTGTAATTAAGCAAAAATCACCATCACCGTTATTAATGTTTTTACATAATACATGTTTCGGAAACTTTTCATCAACGTGAACCTTTGTTGGTTTCAACACATGTCTACAAAAATTGGCACAAAATATTAACACGTCGACTGCAGGAAAGTTTTCACAATTATTGTTCAAAGTGCAATACGGGACAGATATGCCCTGTCGACAACTTCCTTGTAGTGCTATATGGGTCATACATGTCTCGTAATCTTTAAATATCTATTTATAAATTTGTGGTGAAAAGTTGTTTGACTTTCAGATTATGTTTAAAATATGTTGTAATGTGTTATGTTAAAATGTACTGAACTAAAAATAAAGCAGTCGAAACAAATTCAACGTACTTTATTTCAAATACTGAATTACATGTAAAAATTTGTAATCTCACTAGGTTTCAGACCTAATTTATTTAAAATTTTTCCAGGTACGGTATATCTATTTAACTCCAACAAGAATGTATGCTAATATATTGTAACAAATTTAGAAACGGAATGTTCCGGAACAATCCAGTAGGTTCCTTATAATTAAGATAGATGATGTAATCACAAATGACTCATTGTGGTAACAGATATTTGTCAATTAAAGTCAAGGTTAGCAATGAGTCATGACATTGCAATTTATTACATCATTATTATAACTAATTATTTTAGATTCTTACTTACTTTTCCGGACCTCTTTCCTATCTGTATAAATAGCAGATTAAATTCCCTTAGTTTTAGTTTTAATTAGAATCTTGTTGTGCTAGTTACTGATATACATAAATACAAATATAAACATTTGCTGTTAATGTATTGTGAAATAAATATTTAAATAAGTAAGTGTATATAAATAATCCTAATCTTAGTGAATATAAATAAAGATTTTAAAACAATTAACTAGTTTCGTTACAATATCATCAAAGTGCTGCACATCATTTCTTTATACTAGGATGCAGTGCACATGTATGTATGAATATCTAGTTGCAAAAATGAATTTTGAAAATCATATATAACACAGATATTAAAAAATAAAGATTTTATAATAGGTACAGATACATCCTAGGAAGAAATTGTAATTTTGACATAGCATCAATGGAAACACAATACATGATATACGAGTTCCATTATAACAGTAAACGTGTTAAACAATAAACGTTTCGAAACTATTTTTCTTTTAATATTGACAAAGAAAGTACATGGTTTTCGAAACATCTATTGTCTAATTTAATAAAACGTAACACAATTTAAACTCAAAAATCTATTTTATTATGAATTTTAATTGTAAACGTTTCTATAAATATATGTTAAACAATAATTTAAACAGGTGACAAGTGCTAAACTAACACGGATGTTTGTTTATGATCTAATCAGTACAAATTGAACAGTTGACAATCATTTATATTGAAATATCAAAATACCATCAAGAGAAAAAGTGTATTACAGGGTACTCACAAATTTCATCCTAAATTGTTGTTCTCTAGGAACATTAAAAATTTTTCAAGCTAATAATATTTAGTGTAAATGTAAGTCACGAATTTCATTAAAAACTTTTCACAAAATTTCTACAAAGTTTTATAAACAAATTTGTAAATTAAAACGTGTAATGAACTCTTGAATTAAGCATTATTGTCGGTTCTTGTAGTATAATTTCTGTAGCCAAATTAAAAGACACAGACAACAATGAAAACAATAAACGATTAATTCAGTCTGTTAATCAAAATACATTCAATAAATTAAATAACATTTAATAAATCAAATAAATTAATATAACGATTACAGAAGAAACGGGAAACGTAACAAAAATAATTAAACAATGAATAATTAGCAAATTATTAATCAAATAAATAAACTGTAAATTATTACACAGAAAATAGCAAATTCTGATATAATTATCGAGAATTCCTATTATTAGGTAAGAGCGACATATGAATGTAAAGAATTTAAATCAAAAATGAAACGGGTAGGGACACCTACCAAATAAAGATAGAAACTAGTTATATGTGAAATGTAAAATTATCCAATAGATGTAGCAAACCTCATTGTAAATTTATAACTTAAATATAGAAACCAGCAGTAATAGATAACTGTAAGAAATAAGTTTAAGATTAATAGATGTCATTAGATATTTATAAACTTTAAAAGAAAAGATAGATTAACAGAATTCCCAGGAAATTAGATAAGATAGGGTATAAAAGGCAGAATGTTTTAATACTAAACTAGAATCTTTTTGATTTTCTATATTTATGCAAGTATTTATATCCCTTTCCCAACAAATAATTTAGGACCTATTCAAAATATGTGACTCACTTTTCCTTAAAACCAACTCTTGTAGATGCCTATGAACATCTTTAAAGAATTTATCGCCAGTTAAACCTTCGCTTTATGAATAGTTTTTATGTTTGCCCCTGGACTGATTCAAGGCAAACATAAGCAAAGAAAACTACAACGAAAATCTTAGACTTATTCCTAACTATAAATAATTACAGATTTACTCCTTGATTCTGTTGAATAAAAACACATCCAACATGATATGTAATGCAAGCTGAAGGTATCTATAGAGATTTTGTTAGAAATGCATGCACTATAGAATATATTAAGTTGAATATGCACATGGATTTAAAAAATAATTATAGCATTAGCATCTATAAATATAAGTACATAAATGCAAACTTCAAAAATGCATGCTTTAAAATGCATAACAAAATTAATTGATTTAATAATAAACGAAACTATTATAAACTTTATGACAACTTAACTTAAATAAAGCAGAAAAGTTAGAAAACGACCAGTAAAAGGAAGCACAGTTAGCAAGCAACTTGCATATACAGCCAAACTAAGAAAATAGTTATAAATATAAACTGTATATAGACCACAAAAGTAGAAACTATGTAAAGGTACACAACAAAGAAAGTCGAGTACTGATGTAAGTAAATGTATAAATTGACGATAATCCCATGTTAAGCACAAAGTCGAACTCACGACAATTCACATCGTCAAAGTGAGCTAGCCAAAAGGCTGAATGAATATAGAATTATTAAAAAGTAATTCTACAGTGTGCCCATTTAAAATGTGTGCACCTGGCGACTATGACAAAAATACATATACAGTGAAAACTGTCTAAACCGGAATTGCAAGGGACCGCGAAATTATTCCGTTTTACACAGGCTTCCGTTTTAAACAGATTTACATGTTTAAAAGTACATACATATAAGTAATCCACACTAATGCTAAATAAAATTTTTGGTTTGCATAAGGCATTTATTAATTAGCATTTCTCATATGGTACTTTAAATGTTTTATTTCATGTATATATAAATGGGCATTTTTTAAAGTTTTGCATTCCACATTTGTAGAATCATACACCTGTTTTTCTACAGTTAAATTTAATGGTAAGTTGCTTAGCTCTTAAACTTACAGTTTTGTGGGCTTTTATTAGGTTAATTTTTTTTCAAAGTGTAAAAGTGTTATATATGCGATTTATTTTTATTTAAGAAAATACACAAAATCTAGTTAAAAATAACAATCTTAAAATGATTTAAAAAATTGAAACAATTTTTTTATTTGTGGACGTGACACCATGAGAATACTTGTAACCGCATCAATAAATAGCACAATATACGCACGCATGTACTTAGGATTGAAGTGCATGAGTCATTTCAAGAACTATTAATTCTGCATTTTAGCAGAATAGTATAAATAAGTCCCTTTTGAAGTTTGTTAATAACATTAAAAAGTCCCACGGTTAAATTTAATTCACAAATATAATTTTAATTCCTTCAAGAAATACATACAAATTTATGCATGTTAAAAGCATAAATATTATTTACATTACGTATGCAGACATATGCACTAGAGCAACACAGTTTTTCGTATTTTTCAGGTTAAATTTATTCCATCAGACCTGCTTTTTCCAGTTTTTGCCTTAGACAGTTTTAACTGTAAATGAAAAATTAGTTTTAATCAAGATAGTTGAATGATTTTACTCAACATCTGTCAAAATTAATTAATTTAAAAATAAATGTAATAAGGTTATAAAATACCACTAGTGGTGACTAACCTTGTAAATGTTCAAAATTTTATTTGAACTTTACACTTATTTGGCTTTTCACTTATATTATAAAGTAGTTTTAATTAAAAATAAAATTTCAAAAATTAAAACATTTATTTGCAAATATAATAAATTAAAAAGGAAACACAAACTTATAACCTAATTATAGCAAGTGCCCAAGCTAGCGTCCTTTTTGATTGATACACATATCAATTTGCCTACATATATGTGTAATTTTTGAAATTTTGTTTTTAATCTAATACTTTTGATTTTTAATCTTCCACCCCACGTTGGGCGCCAAAATAATGCTGTGTATTATTTTAAAATTTTAATTTATTTTTAATCTTCCACCACACGTTTCTGGGAGCAATTAATGTTATATTTTTTAATTTGAATGTATTTAATACTTTAATTCTATATTTACCGACCACCCCACTTTGATGTGCCAATAAATGTTGTATGTTTTATTAATTGAATTTTTAATTTACCTACTCTCGTTTCTGGGGATCAATAAATTGTTATATTTAATACTTGAGTTGGTTACCACACATAGCTAAATAAATAAAACTTTACTTGAATTTTATCTAACAGGTTGCCATTGCCAAGACGACAAAGTGCAATTTTAAAAATTTATTAATCTTCCCGCTTTCGACCCTCACTTGGAACCAATGCTAATGAATCTGATTCTTCACTTCATCTGAAATAAAATTTATAAAACTACTCAATTCTATAATGCAATTAAGTTTAACAATCCTTTAACCTGCAACTCTATGATGCTCCTGAAGGATTATTGTTGTTGCTGCTGAAAGAGAATTTATTTCCAATCATACAATAAATAAAATTCAAGTTACGAAACAAAACAAAGGAATTTTTTAATTTTCAATTAGATAAATTAATAACGTAATAAATAAATAATTTTCAAACAATCTTTAAGTAATATTTCAAATCGGATTTAATTTGAACAACAATGAAATTTCAAATTTTATATATGGCATAATAGTAGGCAAATTTTATTCAAAAGCGTAGCTTAAAAATACTAGCTTGAATGATTTGTTTTGTTTATAGTAATTTTAATGTTTCCATCCGAAATTGTCATTATTTTGTTTTTATTGATTCTCCCCTCTAGTACTACAAGAATAATTCTTCTTGCTTAATTTTAATAAATTCCAATATTTACATATAAAAAACTTAGTTCCATGTAAGAATGCCTAACATTAAATCACCCCTTTGTTGATAATCTAACCTATAGCAGTATATTGCTACGAACGTGGGCTAAATCTAAGAGTTTTGACATAATTGTGCTTCGTTTGCAATAAGTCAATGTCAACTTTATTTTTAACTTTCCCCTGGACTTAGCGGAGTCCAATTATGTAGTCCTTTGTGCCTAATCCAATTATTGCCAAATGTTTCATTTAAATAATGTCTAATATCCTTGAAACAGTGCAGAGGGAGGCCTGTCATTTCGAAACCATGTCTCTTCTTACGTTTAGCGGCACACCTTCTAATAAAATAGGTAAGTTATTGATTAGAAAATTTAAATATGATGGACCGTTCAAGTTCAAGTCCAAAATTTAGACCTATAATAACATCTTCTACAATACCGCACCATACATTCATGGAAAAAATTCTCTCATAGTGTTTAACTTGAATCCAGTGTGGATTTTACTGCGCATTATAATGACAATTATGGCAGTTGACTATGCCGTTAATTGAAAAAGTTGCATCATCACAAAAAAGTATTTTACTCAAAAACTGATTGTCTATCTGCAAATTGTGTCTTAAAAACTGACAAAACTCAACGCTATGTACATAATCATCTTTGTTTAAATGTTGAACGGTTACTAAATGATACAGATGGAATTGGTTTTCTTTTATAATATTAAAAACTGATTCCTTGCTGATACCTAATATATTAGAAATTGTTCTCCGAGATATATGAGGGTTATCCTCCAACATTTGCAGTACCTGAATTTTATTATCTGCAGCCGTTACTCGACGAGGTCTTATTGCAGGTTTTTTCAAACTCAAATTATTAACAAGTTTATTGAAAATTTTATCCGCTAGATGCCTAAGAAGGCATGCCAAATAGATTTGGGTAATGTAATGCATACTTCTCTGGCATTGCTTCATCATCATGTTCGTTTTTTCGGCAATAGAAAACATCGTTTTTTAAATTAATTTTGACAGATTTTCATTAAAATTGTTCAACTATCTTTATTTAAAACTAATTTTTCATTTATATTTTTGTCATAGTCGCTATACAAGAAGCAACGTTGGTCACATACCTGCTAATAAAAGGTGCGTACATTTTAAATGGACACACTGTATACCAACGACAAATAAAATATAATAAATCCTGACCTCAGTGCTGTTTTGTGCATGTTAAACTTTTAAATGAGAGGTCACTTATTTTTTACATGTATGTATTTCAGCTTTATGTTGAGGAAATAATATCGCAAAAAAATGTTATATTAGATGTAACGAATTTAAGGGATGTACAAAGATAATAAGTTATAGGCGTTACTCTATTTTCTGTGATTGTTTAAACAGAATTACATGACATATAAAATTCCCTGATATTTTAATGTTTTCAAGATTTGGGGAACCCTGTATAAACCTGAAATGCAGCGTAAAGCCTAAGGCTCTCAATAGCAATTGAATTTTAGAAATAAAATTCAAAAATCACTTGTAGATTAGTTTAATGTCAACTAGTTTCCAATTTTAAGATGTTAAAAATTTTAAATTGTCACAGCTTTAAAATATTTCTTAACTTTAATTTTTAACATCGTGGAAATACGATTTTTCCAGTCTTCAAAATAGTACCCATATTTTACTAATTATAACTGATCCATAAGTGATTTATAAAACTTATTTCTAATATTCATTTCCATTGAGGGTCTAAGGCTTTTAAGCTACAGTTGAATTCATTTTACTTGACCGTTATGTCATCATTTAGATTGGTATGAATTAAGATTAAAAAGTTGAATCAAATCATAAGTGTCCATACTCATATTATAAAACATAAACATTAAATAAATTATATTAGGTAAACATTAACAATTATGTAAATCAAGTGCATTTAAACATACCAAAAATTATGAACGATTTGTAAAGAGTAGCTCTGAAAAGAACTGTTACTATAGAATATAAAGACAAGAAAGCAGAGAACAAAATAATGCAAAACGCCAACACAAATAGCAAGGTTATGAATGTTTTTAATCTACGACCTGTGTATTTACCGTCTCTTGTCATACTTATAAATATGTACGTCTGTTCTTAGTTCGGAAATTTTTCACTATTGTTTATCTATTTTCAAATTACATTTACAACATTAGCGTTGAACATAAACGTATGTTTGAGAGTTTACTGCATATTTGTGACGTAACTGTCAATTCTACTGTACATTTCCAACTTATAAGTTTAATTTATTCCCTCAAGTTTTACATGAAAATCACAGTAGTGGAAAATCATTGTTATACATCACTTTACAATAGAAAATGTTTCATATTATTCTAAAATACGTACAAGAATAATGTTACAGTGGAATGTGAAATGGGTTCCAGACGTAAAGTTATAAAAATGGCAAAATTACGTTAGTAAAACATTATGAAGACAATCAATCTGTTTTAATCTGATAAGTGGCTGAATATTTAATGTATCAAACAGTTACATTAGTAAAACTTTAAAAATTTCTCTTCGCCTAGGTTATGCTGACCGATTGACAGCAATAATGATTATGTAGAAAACCTACTGGCCTTGTCTGGCTGCAAATTGATGATGCTGGTCGGCAATCAACTCAGTGTCAGTTTTTATACTATAACGACTCTGAATTAGAGAATTATACAATTGTTGCGCTGTCATTATCGATTTATTTAGTTATCTAAATATAGCTGTTCAGCCATTCAGCATCGCTTAGTCGAAGAATTCATTGTCGAGAGTTTGGATTTGCTATAAGAAGGTTTACAGTAGGTTGGGAGCATTTTAGTAATGTCAGCATCTTTAATTTAAAGCATGTATTAGCAAGTGCATAATTAATTGGGAACCTGTCTATGTACCTTGTTGCTATATTAACTTTTAGGTAATAATTGCACTATATTAGTTAATTCGCTTTTATTTATTAAATCAATAAAATTGGCAATGCATTTGAATTGATATAATTCAAAAGTATATGTTTCATTCAATTAATGTACATTTCTATATACATAGTCTATTTTTATAACTGTACATGTAAATACTATCTATTGGTGCATTCTGCACTCATACATGCTAACAAAGTGGTTACTAGGCATGTCGTAAGCTTTGTGTGTTTTATTTTGTTGTTGATAGAACCCTTATGGCTTGGGTTTTATTAAGCCTAGGTTAACCTTTATAAATTGTTTGGGATACACTGTGCCTTAAGAATGTAAGACATTTGTAGCAGTGTACTTGGTTACATCAGTCTTAGAAGAGTGTTCATAGGCCTCTATAAGATCTGTGTTAACTTGGGAGGAGCAGTCGGTTATGTGCGTCTTGGAAAGGCGTCCATAGATTTAACATAAAACAGTTTGGGATATGTTTATTTAGGATAAAGAACTGTGAGGGTTCTAATGTTGCTTACCATTGCATGAGCTTTTATACTCTAATTTAATCATTTTCCTGAGAATTCTGATTATTAAATTCCTTCCCTTTTTAAAGTTTATACATATTTAGTGACATGTCTTAGACGATCTTAAAAATTACATTTTTTTGTATTTACAATGGTTTCTATAACTCACTTCTAAATTTTATAGTTTTCTATTTGATTAATTTTTCCTAAAATATTTTATTTGTACTGGGTGATCGTATTTGTTTGTGATTTTTTAACTGTATTGGTATCCCTGAGTAATTGGCACCATTGGTTGTTAATGTGATAGCAGAATGTTTGAAGGTGAGTTTACTATCATGTTCAGCAGTGGCATGGTAACGAAACATTTACTATTGGTTAATTGCACTTGATCTATATCATGAGCCCTATACTTTGTTGTTTCAATGGATTTCTATACTTTATATGTACATGAATTAATTAATAAAAGGTGATATTTACTTTAAAACAATTTTACATCTGTTATCATACAAAAAATGCCACTATTTCAGTTGTCGCTAATTTTAAAACTTCAAAATAATACTGCTACCAATATAATTTTAGTTTTATTGCAACCCTAAAAAAAATCACCAACAAATACAATTACCCAGTATTAAATTGGTATTTTTAACACTAGATGTCTATACATGTCTCATTTTTAACTCAATTCATAATATTTACATATCATTTTGTATACAAGCGTTTCCTTATCTATTTTTAATAAGAAATTTGACAACTTTCTTTACATCGGAATTTCCTTTGATTTTTAATACATTTACAGCTATTTTCCAGTTACTGTTTTGATAACTTTTAGTTAATTTGATGAACAATTTGTTAATTGATAATGTTTCATATTATTTTCATTGATTATTTTTATTAATTAAAATGTTTTGTTATTAACAATCCTTGGAATTAATTCTTATATTTTATTATCTGCTCCTATAATTTTGATACAGAAATGCTATAACAGAACAGGTAATAAACACTTTAATTTGGAAATGCATTACAGCACACATTCAAAAGCACATGCTCAATCATGGCTATATCTGGCCTCATGTTGATCGCATTACTCTATTCAGTGTCTAGTAGTCATAATCACTTTCAAATTTATCCTTGAATATGGATGATATCATTGACCAGTGACTGTCTCCTTTTGTCATTCACAATGCACGCCCATCGTGAAGGCGTTTATGGTAATAGTGTTCCTTCCACAACTTCAAATGAGATAAAATTCCAAATTCAAAAGAAAAGTTCTCAATGTAAGTGATAAAGGATTAATTTGTAACTCTGAGTTTTCAATTAATTCTCAGACATATTTGAAGGAGTGTATTCAAGCTCATTTTCTTCAAAATTGATTCTAACAACAAATATTTATTTTGGCCCGACCTAATGACTTCAAACTATGCATCAAATATTATTAAATATCTTTATAATGAAAACCTCAATTTTGTGGTATGAGAAAACAATCTAGCTATTGTACTCAAAGCTAGACCTATTATAAAGAATTGGATGACCATATGGATCAGTTTATAACAAGAATCAAGTGGTCTAAAAAGGACAATAGATGTGCTACAGTGGTTGGCGATAGGTATCAAACATCATTTTGATTTTGAGTCTTAAATACAGTCTTTATTAATAAACATTTTTTTGTTCGATCACAAAAAATGAAGTTTAACATAGTCGTTGCCATATGAAAAATGCGACTTTAGGTCCACAGTACATAAAAAGTTTGCAGATCTAACGTAAATAGGTAAACTTTCATCTTTCGGGAAGGTCGGCTGATAAATTTACTATGTACCTATGACAAAACAACATATTATATCCTGGTTTGTTTACATACCAAAGCCATATCTCTACAAAACACAAACCCAGCTGTAATAAGCACTTTTTTGTGTTAAGTACATAAATAACTATTTTCTACAAGAGTATAAAAAGTTTAATTTTCTGACCAAATAACTGGAATTGAAAATAAACTGAGTGCGACATAGCAGTTTGTATAAGTTCGGAAAGGATTCCTATATAGGTCTATGTCGAAGGTGGAAGCCTACAAATTATGTAAAGAGCCTTTCATGGTGCCCATCACATAAATGATCTGTGATATTTTTTTAGTTTCTCTTACCTATATGAAATATAGCATAGAGAAAGTATTGTTTTCATCCAAAATTTTCGATGTCGAAATTTTAGTGGAAATAGACGTTTTCGGATCCCCTGAGATGGAAAATCATATTTTTAAAAATTGGTCTGTCTGTGTGCGTGTGTGTATGTGAACGAGATATCTCAAAACTGAAAAATCGTAGATAAACAAAATTTTATATTTAAGTTTGTATCCATCCAATTACATTAGAATCCAATAACCGGAGGTGCCACTTTACTCTTGTCATTATTTGGTTTTTCGAGATTTTCTCAAAAACGATTCTGATTTTTTTTAATTTGATATTTGTTTTTTATCGTCAGCACATGAGATGTCAAGAATTAGTTAAAATCTAATGACCAGAAGTGCCACTTTATTTTTGCGATTTTCTCGACAACGTTTTTAATATTTCTTTCTAAACATGCTATGGTTCTTATGCCTTTGACATCATTTTCCGTGAACTTAGAGCTTTTCCTGAAAAAATATAATGAAGCAAGTTACCAGGCACAATCTCTGGAGTTAAACAGGGTTTGCGTGTCCAGTAACTTGGATGCGTGTCCGTTACAATTATCGTTTCCAAAATAAACGTAAATAATAATTTAATCATTTGTGTGCACTATTTGCACATCTATGTGTATAAGAGAAAGTCGTGTGTTGTCTCACACCGGATTTTTTTTCTATATGTTTGCACAAAGTAATTTAAAATAATGATTTTTGAATAGTGGGCATTAACAGTATTTGTAAAATCTAATAGTATCCATAGTTGAATTTCTTAGTAACCAATATCAATAAATAATTTTGAATACAAATAGTTCATTATTTTATTTAACATGCAAATCCTGTAAAGAAGCCCTTCCAGCTGAAAAATGATATAATAGTAATGTATGATTTTCTGAACAAATGCCTAAAATAGTAAATTATGTAATTAGTGGGAAAAATGATACATTTCCGAAATATGCATCAGAAGATAGCCCTTTTTGTCCGATTAGAAAAAAGATATTTTTTCTACAAGAACGCAAAAATCTTGATTTTTTAATCAAATAATCAATGTTGAAATTAAGCCTTTGAAACAGAGCGCATAAAATATGTTTCACATTCACTTTCTACACACTAAATAAAAACAACTAAAGAAGTGCGTTCTTATCATTTTAACAATTTATTAACAGTTAATTGAGCATAACTAATATTTTTTACAGCTATTTTTATTACTTTAACACTCTATTAATAATTTAGTACAAATAATATCACTTTCAGTTGCAACAACCTACACAATAATTTAAATATTTAAAAATATGACATGATTACACATTAGGTACATTTGGAAATTCAGTTTTAAACAATCTTGGTGCTCTGTTGCTATAATTTTCATTGTTCCGAATAATTGAAACTGTAACAACTGAAAACCAAGAATGTTTAGAATTGCATTTCCAAACTTTACCTCATGTGAATACGTTAACTTAAACTTTAAAATATTTATGGGAGTTATACAACCAATCTGGCAGTTTAACTTAATATATATATATTGAAAGACAGTTTGTGCACATTAAACATTTTAACTTGGTACAATTAATACTGTAAATAATTAAAATCTAGACATAAGACCACCATATGTGAATTAATCCGATACCGTTGTTTGCATTAATATTATCAAGTCTGTCCACTTGATGAAATTGTAAAACGTCATTCACCGTGTAAATATGCCAGATAGCTACACTTCGCGAACTTTAGTAAACTGTAAATTTTGAGTTTTATCTGTTTCTAACTCAGAAATTTTATTTGTCAAAAAAAGACAAAACATTCTGTAGCTTACTGACATTATAACAGTCATTAAAATATACCTGACAATTGAAAATATGACTTTGTTATAACTTAAATATTAATTGTATTACTTCATTAAATTTTGAAAATTATATAGTTAAATTTTGGAAATATGCCTGTACATTACTGTTGTGTCAGAAATTGAAAATATTTTGTGGAAAAAGCTTCGTAACACGTATGACTAAACTCCCACTATATTAAAAATTGATTTGCATTGATGAATTTAAAAGCCCCACGTTGGTGAGCTGGTATAGCTTTATTTGAATAGCGATGTACGTTTCACAATATTAAAATTTATTAACTGTATTTTTTGATGTATTTAACTAAATTTGTTGCCTACCTACTATGGATGTGATGCAACCCACCTTACACTTTGCTATAGGATGAATAATGTTACCTCATATCAAAATTAGGATCAATAATAAAAATCAAAATTAAAATGAATAACACAAATAAAATAATTAATTCAATATCTCTGAAAGAAAAATAATAATTTTATCAATGCAATAATTAAAATTCAACTTTAAAACAAAAACAACCTTTTATTTAGATTTAATTTCA
>JAHWXV010599036.1:0-10390 GCA_024586415.1 Phrixothrix hirtus | reverse complement strand
CAAAGAAACGAGCAACCATAATCTAGTTGAAAAATATTATACAAAAAAAATTATTTCATTTTTTTCAAGTGGCTCCTTTTTCGTTTTGAGTAGTTTAGTTATGAAATTTATAGAAACAATTTATATAAACAGATATCTTATCACACTGATGATGTTCATAGAACGGTATACCAAGTGAATTGATTCTAAGACTTTAAACATCTGTTGCATGCTTTCATGTTTTACTCAGCACGTTAACAATATCTACCTGACGGTTCGCATAACTCTAGGTTCTGTTACATTTTATTAGTAATGATAAAAATATCATTGTAGTTTAAATCATGACGTCAAAGGGAAATGCAAATAAACATTTAATTGTCAATGGTAGCGTTTTGTAGTTAGGGTGTACTTTTTTATTAATCAATTGTTTAAATATACCTTTCAGTTGTATAATATCATTAGTAAGTTTGTAGATAAATTGCGCATAAATCTGACAGCTGCTTGATTTGAAATAAAATATAATGTGAAATTATATGTAATCTACATTTAGTCTAATAGTTATTAAGTATTTGACTGTGTACACAAGATAGATGCTAATTGTTACTATTAAGCATATATATTTCTAATAAAATTTAGAAAAATAATTAGACTACATTTAAGAAAACCCCATAAAAAAGAATGATGATTCAAAAAGCACATCCCCTATTCATAACACTACAATGTGTCAGTGGTCATTTTTTGATAGTATTGCTAAGCGATTTGATTCAAATCATTTTAAACAATTAAATAGTGCTGAGTTAAAAAAACCTTTGAAGGTGAATCCATAGCTGCCTTTCCAATATTTCTTTTTGATATTCGGAAGTAATTTTTACTTCTGTTTACTATTGTCTAATCTAATGCTAAATACTTAAACTATGTTCTTTTTATAACCATCATTTACATCAGTCCGCGTTAGTTAGGGTTAAGTGGAAGAGCAGCACTAAAATGTTGTACTCCGCCATTTGCAGAACAATGTCCTTGAATGCATCGGTGTCAGTATGTATCTATTATTGTACTATTGGTATTGTAGTATTACTATTTCTATCCGTCACGGGTAGCACTAAAGCCAATATTATTGTACGTACTTCAACTTAAATATACTTAAAAACAATAGCATAATTCAAATTTCAAGATAATTTGAAACTTAAAGTAATATTAATAAAGATCACTGAAGATCAAACATATCTTTCTATCGTGGAAAATTTATTTCAAACACTAATTTTCTTAAAAAGGAATTCAAAATACCGAATTCAATAATATTCCACAAACACGCATTTCTCAAATGCAACGAAACTTTTAAACGTTCCATTATGTATAAACAGAATGTTGAAAATATTAATGCTCTATGGTTATACAATCTATTTTTTTATACCGCAGGCGACTAATGAAAACGTTTATGATGATAACATTTGCAGACAAATTTTTAACACCAAATAAAAGTGAATACAATGATCTTAATCAGTATATTTTTCTAAATTTACATCTCAATTTAGAAACTCGATATTAGTAAACAATTTTAACTTATGTTGTATTTTCGTGTAAATTAAGAATAATTAAAATACACAAAAATTCAACTGCAATAAATCAAAGGTATTCAAACATTTACTAGTTTTCTCTAAATACTGTAAGTTATTTAAATAAAAATAAATTTATAGCGGTTCAGTATACTATAGATTATTGAGCACAACTTCTTGAATTGTATTTGAATAATTAGAATGAATCTACCTCTAAATTTAGCACACCTCCATTTTACCATATTTTAATAAAAATGACCCAAATAAAAGCTTTTACGGTAATTACAAATTATGTACAATTTAATGAGTTTTGTTTGAAAAGCAAACCAGAAAAGGTCAGCTACAATTATTGCAGTTGCTTTAATACTACTAATTAAGGTCACTAGTTCGAAAACTATTAGTTTACAGTACGACTGCAATGTTAATGGACGAGGCGACGAACCAGCACTGCCTAGTATTTCTCAATGAGTACTGAAAATTACTTCACGGATGTATAACGTTATGTATTTCATTTAATACTGAGTTTTATTTTAAAACATCTCTGAACTCATTTAAAATTTTGAAATAGGTCTACCTACTTGCTGTTGGTGATATATATGTATACATCGTATCGCCATTGTAAAAACACACTACGGGGTCTTATTCTGTAATAGCTGACTTGCCGGATTTAAACGGCATCGCGAAACAGAATTTACCGGAGAGTGTGATATAAAATATTTTTTACATTTCCGGGACTAAAACTCCACTTTGATTTACTTGCTTACATAACTAACGCGACACTTTTACTTCGAGAGTTTAAAATTTTACTTTAGTCCCATGGGAGATAAAGCAAATTTAATCCCGTATAAACAAAGTAAATCCATGGTAATAATAAAAATTAATCAATTAAATTACATATTACTTAAAACGCAAGGGCGTGAGTACGACTTGCGTGCGTGTGTGCACTTGCGTGCGTGTGTGTGAGCGTGTGTTAGTGAGCACGCATTGCAATTCCTTTTAATTGACTATTTGACTTAGACATTTAGTGCGCTTTCATATAATCTAAGCAGTTTCTCCAAAAATTTCCGTAAATCGCGTAACCAGAAGTACCTTTCCGTTAACTATGATCAAAATAAATATGAAACTAAAGTCCTAGTTAACTAAAAATTTAAACTTAACGTCTCAACTCTCCTTTTATGCGAAATCAAGAATGTGGTTGAAATCATGAAACCTCAAGTACTACTTTATTTCTGTCATTTTTACATATTTTCTAAAGCTTTCGTTTTCCGCGATTTTGGTGAAATCGTTTATAACGATTTTTTTAAACATAATATGTTTCATACTTACTTAATTCTATTTTATACGAACTCGAAAATCGAATAACCGGTAGTACTTGAAGTATTAATTGTAAACAACATACCTTAAAAATCACACACCCAAAAAGTAAAACTTTGTATTTAAGTTTCTTACCTTCCGTACACGAGATGGCAAGAATTTAATTAAAATCAAATGACCGAAAGTGCCACTTTGTACTTACGATTTTTAAGTTTTTTGCGATTTCTCGAAAATGACTATAACAGTGTGTTTAAACCGTGTTACGCTTCTTACGTTTGTGAGGTTATTTTACGTGAACTAAAATGCTTCTACAACTAGATACATTGAGACGAGTTATCAGAGAAAATCTCTGGAATACGGAAACGACTTCATGTAGGTCTATGGATAAGGCAGGATAGTCATGACCCCCAACAATAATAATCATAGCTCGTTAATGAAGCAACTCAAGCTTATTTACGACCATCTAAGGCATCGCTGAATACAGAGATAAAAATCCTATGTTATAAGGTCAATTCACAATGTTTGAGAGTTCCGCCACAATAATTAATATCTATAAATATTGGTATGAAAATTTATCATTTGAATGGCAAAATATAGGTTTAACGCCGAGCTTCGGCCCATATAGTTGACATCCCTTGTCTAGTATGCGCGTGCATGAAAATTATCCTAACCTAAAATGCCACAGTTCGCTAATTCGAAATATAAAGGAATCCGGCGTGAGACAACACACGACTTCCTCTTACGATGTAAATATCTACAAATGATTAAAATTTTATTTACGTTTATTTTGGGTATAATAATTGTAACGGTCACCAATCCAAGTTACTGGACACGCAAAACTCTACTTAACTCCAGAGATTTTCTCTGATAACTAGCTTCATCGCATTTTTTCAGGAGAACCCCTTAGTTCATGTAAAAATATGTCAAACGCAAAAGAACCGTAGCAAGCTTCTATTTATAGCTGTTTTCGAGAATATCGTAAAAAGCTTAAAGACTGCAAGCATAATGTGGCACTTGTGTTCATTCTATTTGAACTAAAAATTCTTATCGTCTCATGTTTCTGCTACTTGTTATTTTATAACTAACGTGTGATGGTTTTGTTGCGCTTTTATATTTAATGTTTATTGGGATTGTTTGGCTTTCATTCCGCATTACCAGTTTGTTATGTGGTGCATTGTCAGCTATCTTTGACTGGTTTTGCATACGTGCATCTTTGCACGTAGTATTATATTTGAGAATTGGTTTCCATGTTTTTGGCAAACATTGGGAATCATCGCGCTTATTTGAGTTGTATTGGTGCTGCTCAATTTCTAGAGCTTATATGACCATCCTAGAGTTTATTTTGATACATTAGCCAACACTGTTTTCTTGCTAAAATCGATTTGGTGTCCTGTTCCGCGATGTAATTAGGATGAAATCTCGTATTTTTTCATGGCTTTAATATACACTACCTTGCAAACGTTTATTCTTCTGTTTGTTTGTCCTGTATACGATTTACTGCATTCAGCGGGTAGTATCTCATAGACTCCTTGGGTTTCCAGAAGGATATTATGTTTTGATAAGAACCCTCCAAGTATGGGCATTTGGGCAAAGTCCAAGGTCGGTGGTAAAAAACTTGACCTATATGTAGGACATCGACTTATCTTTGACTCGATTATGGACGGGTCACTTACTTGTATGCAGATAAAAGGTACGACATCACTTACGCACCCCTGTACTGCGACCTTAACCTATATTTAGGTCATTGGCCTATCCTTGATTCAATTATGGAAGTGCGGTTAACTTGTATGTAAGACCCAGTCAATCGTTCCCTCTCCCTCCTTCACCTCTCACGTTGTGGAGGAACCGGGTGAGATGGTTGGAACGAAATCGAGGACCGTTGGTGTAGGGGTTCCATTTGGAGACAATTGGAGCGGACGGGAAACCATTGATTAATGGTAAAGGAGGTTAGTAAACATTGTGTAGAAAAAACTATAGAAATATGTGAATTGAAATGGTTTTTACCAAAAAATGGTACTAAAATTAATAAAAAGGTTATCATATTAACTTGTTATAGGTCTCAACTTTGTACTACAGGGGATCTAAGCTTGTTTCTGGAAAGTCTGACTGTTATATTACAATCGCTAATATGCGACAGGCAAGTTGATATTATTCTTAATGGAGATTTCAATTTAGACCCCAACAGAAATCCAAAGCAATATAGTGCTCTTCAAGAACTCTTAGGTAGTTTTGGCATTGTAAACTATACACAAGCTCGAACTAGGTTTGTAGATGTTGTAGTGTCAGATCATAGGGAGGTAATTTTTAACCTAAATTCAGGATATAACACAAATACTCGAGTTTCTTATAAAAAGAGATGTATTAACAATAACTCCTTAAGATTACTAACAAATAACGTGTGGAAAGAGCGTTGGCAGAATCTATATAACGAAAGTGATATAGATTCTGCTTTTAAAACTTTTCACAGCATCTTTATGTATTACTTTAATTTATATTGTCCGGAAAAGATGATATACAATAGTTACCCGGATAAAAGTTGGGTTACAGATCAAATAAAAAAATCCAGTGAAAACTTGGAAAATTTATATAAATTACAAAAATGTCATCCTGAGCTGAATAAGTTGTACAAAGAAATTAAAAAAAAAGCATTTCATTCTAATCTAATCCACTAAATTGAAATATTTTCAAAATCAAATTCAAAAACGTAGTAACAGCAGCAGGGCTATGTGGGTTATTATACAAAAATTACTAATAAGGTTAAGAAAGTTGAAAACATACTATAAAACTTAAAGATAAAATAGTTGATAATCCGCTCCATATTGCTAATGAATTTAATTTATTTCTTACAAACACTCCCCTTGAATTAATTAACAAATGTGAAATTAATGAAAACCTAAAATTTACTTGCTCAAAAATTATGGACACTATTTTTCAAGATAACTAAGGAAGTACTGAGTATCATACATACCAAATTAAACAACAAAAAATCGATGCCACCAGATGGCATACCCATTAGTGAAATAACATTTCCCGCAGGAACGATAATTGAACCGCCCTATGCTTTCTCATAAATCTATCTTTCTCAACTGGGTTATTTCCTACATGGTTAAAAGTAAATAGAATTACACCAATATTAAAAAAAGAGGACCCTAGTAACCTTGAAAATTATCGACCGATTGCCCTAAGACTAGCTTTAGTAAAATTCTAGAATATGCATTTATTTCTAGATTACAAAACTTTATATATCGGTATAAAATTATAAGCGACAATCAACATGGTTTTAGATCAAAAAATCAACTAATACATTTTTAAACTCATTCTATGCGCTAATTCTATATTATTTAGATCATGGTGAATGTTCTACTGGAATATTTTGTGATATTAGTAGGGCCTTTGACTGTGTTGATATAAACCTCCTTTTAAATAAATTATATCAGTATGGCATAAGAGGTAATGCCCGCTCATGGCTTTCTAACTTTCTGCATAATAGAAAGCAAATGGTAAACATTTTATACACAAATAATGCATCTGACTCAAGGCAAATGACACCATCTACATTAGAAACTGATAAAGGTGTGCCTCAAGGTCCCATATTAGGCCCATTTTTATTGTTTATTAATCATCTTGAAAAGAATGCAACCGGTGTGAACTATGTATTTTATACAGATGAAACGTCTTTACTAATATCTAATAAGGATAACGGAGTATTGAGGTAAACTGCCAAGCATGTACTTGAAGATGTATCGTAGTTGTTCAATAACAACTTATTGTACTTAAATCCTGCAGAAACAATCGCAATCAGATTTCACAATTATAAAAATCTAAATATAGGGAACATTGACCTGTATTTATATAATGAAAACTTAAATTTGTAAATAATGCCAAATTCTTAGGCATACACATAGATGAGCATTTACGATGGCATGCCAACTGTTCTATGTTAATCACTAAATTGAAGTCGATTTGTTATAGTCTAAGATTGCTAAAAGAAGCACCGACATTCCAGCAGATACTTTCTGTATATTACGCTCGGTTTGAATCGCTCTTAAACTATGCAATCTCCATATGGGGTTCTACCGTGATGATGCATGATGTATTTATCACACAGAAAAGAGCAGTACGGATTATAACTAGTAAAAACAGAACCGAGTCCTACAGAGAACTATTCATACATTACAACACACTTACAGTATATTCCTTGTATGTTTATCAACTTGCTTGTTACGCTTATAAAAAAAAAGAGAAATTTATAACGGATGAAAATCTACATGACTATAACACCAGACAGAAAGGAAAGCCTAAGGTACCGTTCAGTAAAGCAAAATTAGGATGCAATTCTCCATCTGTAATAAGCATTAAAATACTTAATAGTCTCCCAAATAACATAACAGAAGGCAGGAGTTTCGGCAACTTTAAGAAGCATTTAAAGGATTTTCTTGTAAGTAAATGCCTACATAACGTAAGTGAATTGTCAAATTAGTGTCAATTTGTTCTGAATGTTTCATGTGACTTGTCTTATACATTACCTGCCTTCAGAATTAATAAATATTGTTATTATTATTATTATTATCATTATTACTATTATTATTATGAACCTATCCTTCTTCCAATTTTAGATCGATAACCCCCATTGGCTTACTTCTGACATGTACAATTTTTACACATATAATATCCGCGGTGTCAATTTCCAGAGGAAAATCGTAATGATGATTTCGTCTCTGTGACAACGTTATGCAAAACCGTTTAAATGTATGTATATAAATAAATTTTGTACATATAACTGCAGATGCACTAAGTTGCTTGCGATATTTTTAAAAATTACAAACTTCTTGGTCATTTTAAGTGAAAACTTGTCAGATTTTGTTGACGTTCTGGGCTTAATGAACAAAATCTTTTCTTTTAAATTTGCCGTCATATATTTTTCAAAACAGCGTGGTTGGCAAGGGCAATGAGAGAGAGAGAGAAAAAAATAAATAAAGTTTTGTTTCTGGTCGGATATAAAAACACGATAGATGGGTTTTCCACGTCTGTGTCGATCAGGAATTTAATAATTACAGTAAAGGTGACAGAGAAATGAAATTTTCACGTCTGATAGAGTTCGGCAACATTTGATACGAATTCCTTACGTAGTTGGTGTGAAAATCGGTCGTGTGTGTGTTAGCTCTTTATTTGAAGCGTTCGGGTGTGAGATTCAGGACTCCGAATTATTTAGTGTAGCGGAAGACCAAATCTAAGAGATGAGATAACGGATCAATAGGGATTGATCTACTCGTTTCACCCCGGTAGCTGCTTTTTGAACGTATTATGTTTTTCTGCGGACGCAGGAACCAATAAATCAATCATGATGAACGATTTTGGTTTTTGGAAGTCTAACATCCGGTAATTTGATGAAACAAACTAAGGTGGCCCCTTTTTTATATGTCTCTCTGCCTTCTTTATTGTCAGCCTTTGAAAGGCGTAAACGAAGTGTCAACGTGCATCGACGAGAAGTCAATTTAATCCACGTTCCGGATGCCAGCTCCTTGTAGAGGACAGCTTAAACATTCCCGTGCGAAGGGAGCTCATTACTATATACCTTGGGTATAGATCGTGGACGCATACTTGCGTTGACTGTATCTCAGTACATATTTTAACCCTAGTTTTAGTATTTAGTAGTTTGAGTAGTTCTTCCTGTACCTCTTGAATAAGGCCAAATTCAAGGGACGGAGAAGTAATCTGCAACTTATTTTTGTAAATTATTGTATTGTGTGTGCGCTAAATAAGCCATTTCTTTATCAATAGATATGCCATGTCATTCAACTAGCCTTTTATTTTGACGGTGGAATAAGTTAATTGATAACACTTTGCATTTTAGAGGATGTGCATTAATCAAGGTTCCCCCTTTAGATCTCGATCAAAATTAATATTAATATTTGGTGCCTCAACGTAAAGCAACCCCGGGACAAAGTCATAAAAGGCCAAGGAACTATTTGTGTCTATTCCAAGGATAGTTCCACACCTTGAGCGGCAACCTGGAGCAGTGGCGCCCTTTCTTTTCCTATATCTCGACTTTCTGTAGTGCGCGGACGGTACTGGTGCACTTTATTGGGAACCCATCCTACTCGGAAGAACTAGCGGCCTTCAGTGCCGTTGGCGGGCCTAACGCCTAACGCGCCCGTGACAAAGTGTAGCATATCCTAATCTTTATATTGACGTTTTGTAAATTATTTAATTACAGAAAATGATACATTTATAGATATGCAGCAGATATATATATATATATATATATATATATATATATATATATATATATATCACCACACGATTTTGCATCAAAAACTGAACAAAAAACTCTAATAGTAATTTGTTATTAACTCATCCTGTGAAGAGGTATTGGCATTCCTATGTCATTTTCTGATTTGCTTATTACTGTATAATATTATTAAACAACAAGATCTAGATATACATTAAAATACAGAATGAAAATATAATTTACAATATTTTTGCTTTTTATATGACTGGTTTAGTTATAATAAGCTTTTTAATTTCTTAAAATTGTGTGGTGATCGTGCTTTGTAGAAATATTGCAATGCTGTACAGTATGCAGGTTGTTATATATACGTATGTTATCATCTTATCACTAAATTACAAGTAGGTGACACTAGTGGCATTATTACTTCTTCAAAACGTCATCGTGTTTCTTTAATTTACCTTGAAAGTTGAAAATTGTTTTATTATTATTTACCGCACAGTTTAACACATTGGTATTTATAATTTTATATTACATAAAACTAAGTGTACCAAATTAAATAAAGTGTTCAACAATTCTATACTTTCATTTTACAGCCCATAACCCAAACAGTAATTATGTTTCTGTAGAAGCCATATGTGGCTAAAAGGCGGCAGAACGTTACACCTACCGTCAGCACACAGTGTTGTCAATTTTAAAAAGCTTAATTTAACAATTTCGTAAAAGCCATGCATTTACGGCTAAAACAGTCCTATAATTTTTTGCTCAGTTTTTGATGCAGAATCGTGCTGTGTAAATATTATCCGCTATTAAGGATACACACGGTATATAATTCGCAATAATCGTGTCGACTAAAAATTACGGTTTGTATATTTTAACATATTGGAGGTATGCCTGCGTACGCCCCTAATAATTTTAAATGAATTATAGAACGCAAGTGCCCATATATCTTATATTACCGGAATCTACAAAGCTAGTTTTGTTTCCAAAATGTCAAAACTTCCTTTCAAAAGCTTTATTTTAATTTCACAATGAAAAATTAACAAACATTGATGTATGAGTTTGACTAAATAAAATAGAAACTGTGTTAGTGGTTTGAAAGTGGAACATAATCTAACCTAATAAAAGCGTTAACTTCAATATACAGTGTGTTATTTAATAAGTGTCCGATATTTCACAGCGTGTTTTTTGAAGTATTTTTAAGGTAAATAGTTACTATACATGTGTGGTCTAAAAGACTTCGTTTTCAAGATACAGGGTGTCAAAATTTTATTTTTATTTTTGTTTTTTCTGCATAATTCCCTAAATAATCGAT
>JAHWXV010599026.1:0-12354 GCA_024586415.1 Phrixothrix hirtus | reverse complement strand
ACTACTTTATTTATATCTATGAATTTTTATATACATTTATTTTATTAAATTCGTAGATATGTTGCTGATCATTAATTGTATATAATTGATGACATCAACAATATTTCAGAATAAGTTATAATTTTTATGATATACGTTTAATAAATGTATTTTTAAAAATGGATAAATATTGATATGAGCATTGATTTAAAAAATTTAAATTAATTCAGTAACAATGCAGACAAAGGATGGACGTGTACTGTTTGATATGAAAGAAGCTTCTTCCATATCAAACAGTACACTGGTATAATTTAAATTTTTTAAATCAATACCCATATTAATATTTACCCATTTTTAAAAATACGTTTATTAAACTTATATTATAGAACTTATGAAACGAATACAAAACTTCTTTAGAAATGTCATGGATTTTACATCTATCTTAGAACCATTTATTACATCTAGATTTAATTAATATTTTTATAAATACCAACTTTGTTATGAGCCTGATGATGGCATGCATATAACTTCCTGAAACATATCGCTTAATAAAAACATTTACTATTTGTATTGAGAATAAAAAACGACATTTGATGCTACCCTTGAATAAGAAAGATCACAGTTTTTGTAAATTTATTTAAAAACATAAAAATCAATTTATATGCAAATACAATGTCAAATAGATACACAAATTTAAAAACCTAAAAATGGTAAAAAACAATTTCAATGTCCTGTCTAGAATTACTGCCTCAAATCTCAGTCTGCAAAATGTAAACAACAAGACTATCTGAGGAAGGTGTTCTAGGTCGTAAATTTAATCTTACTTTAAAATAAATAATATTACATTAAAACGTTCGAAATTTTACCATTCTGCTATGATGAGATTATCAGATGCAACTAAAGCTTCACTTACTTTAGACTGTTCTATATTATCTCGAATATTGATAATATAAACTGCGGTTTATTTGCCCTTTTCAGTTTTGATTGTAGTGGTCCCAGGCCTAGAGTATTTTGATACACGTTGAAATTTTAGTTCCTTGAAGCTACAAGTCGACCAGGGCTTTTGCTCCATCAGACTGCTTGGATTTTAAACTTGCCGGTAACCTTTTCTTCTTTCTCTACCTCAGGGACTTAGTTTAAAATTAGATTTTAATTAAATTTTACGTGACATTCGATTTTGTAATTCTTTAAGACTTATGTTGCAGAGAACGACACTTCAGATTTCTTTATCTTTATATTCTAAGTGCGTACATAATCTACTTACGTACTGTGTATCTGAATTGATCTTTTCGCTGACGGTAGCTAATTTATGATTTTTCACAGCGATTCACGAATTAAGATAAAAATTTTCGTGTTTTAAGGTTTTTTATTGACTCTCTTGCATTCCCTTTTCCGATTTCTTTTTACAAATCACAATTCTACATTTCAAACTGTTTTGCATTCGTGTTTTTTTGTATATAACCGTTGAAACTTTCGGGGATGCTATCCAGTCAATTCCAATCCTGCTGGATTTTTATTGCTTGCCTTTATTATTATTGCTACCTTAGTTTTACGGTGACGGCGTTTTGGTTTTAATATTTTTACTATATTACAAGAACGTTTCTTGTGTATTTTTTTATTTAATACAATGCATTTCGACACTTTAATGATTATTTTATTTGTACTTACTAGGGATTTTTATTTCCACCTGCGGATATAGCTGTTCACTTTTTGTTAAGATTTTATTTTTTCGCAACTGTTCATTTTTTATTATTTGAGGACTACCTGATTTAAATTATGTGCTATTTCCTTTATAAAATTGAAATATATGTAAATTTATTTCAATGCTGGTTCTGAGTTGATTTTAATTACAATGTACGAGGATCCAACAGGGCCTTGAAGGAAATGGGCACTGTCGTTTATATCAAGATGTAAAGTGTCGAGTCCAACTGCGAAGGAACACCTGAGTAACCCCTTCAACATCAAAAGGGGATGGTTTACTTCTAAAGGATCTTAGTATATCTGTCGTGAGGCAATTTGGTTTTGTTCTGTTGATTAATGAATCCAAAACCGGTATCACTGTTCATGTAATAATAACCCTTTATAGAAAAAATTACCTGAATGAAATCTAATCTCTTTTTGATACGTACCAGATCATGAGGAAATTGAAACACAGTATAGTTTTTATTTTTCTTACCGCATGAGTCACAAGAAATTTCTAACATACGTATGCACGATTTAAGTAGTTAAAAATAAAGTGATGAAGTAAAGAACACCCAGTATCACGCCCTTTTTTCTGCTGTTTCTGGGTATACATAAAACCCACTTTGAGCTGTTGATAGAACATGAATGCTAAAATAAATACAGAGAGCTACCTATTTAGAAATTTTGGCACTGGTAGACCTTTTGCATAATCCAATAGTGAGTACCGCTTGCTGTATTACACCCGTATATTGCGCATGCAGTTTTTTTACAAAAAAGTACAATATCTTATTGTTTTCCTAGTTTTTATACTATTTTTTATGAATAGAAAGCAAGTAATATGTACCACACCCATGCAGTGCAGTAAGTCGAACTAGCTATAAGCAAATTGCCTCTACTGATAATTTTGTTCTATTGATAGTCTTGGCAATACGTTTTCGTTTATAAAATTCTAGTGCTTATAGTTTATATAATTTATTTTCAATTTAGTTTTCTGATTTTACCCTAGACTTCTTACTTTTACCAAAAATGCGTCGCATGCGCTACAGGTATCTGACCTTGGATTCCCAATGCAATATCAATGTCATTTGAAACAATGGTTTATAAGTTTCGTACGACGTTAGAGGTGTAGGATATTTTTCACAGTATAACTTGATGATTTTCTTAATATTTACTTCCTTAGGTAGGTAAGTCTTGAAAAATTTTGTGAAAGCTATAATGAGTTTTTGTCCTCTAAAAGATTTAATAAACTGCGTAATTGTGTTTCTGGTTTGCCCAGAAAATTTTCGTAGGCAGTTGTTGTGCCGACCTCTGCAATCCTCAGGTGCCACTCCAGTGACTTTTGTAACACATTAAGCTTTTCTTCCTTAAAAAAAACTTTGTAGCAAACATAAACCTCTTTCGTTACGTTGTTATCAACATATCTAACTCTATACGAGTATGTAGCATCATGAAATAAAGCCTCTTCCTCTAACTTTCCGGGTCTTCATTGTTTAACTGGCCTAAGATTGATAAGCTCACATAAATAAATAATTTTTACAGTACCGGACGTCATTAATTAAAATTTTGTATAATTTTAGTACGTGTAGCTTCTGAAATATTTTGAAAGCATTTAAATTGAACGCATTTACGGCCTTCTCCCATTACATGGCTTTGGTGGTTAAAGTTTTTGTTTACATTAAAGATTTTGCCAAACTTTTGTCTTTTCTTCCCTTTCTTAATTTGTATGATTACTTTATTTATTTCTTCTGCGCTCTCACTGTCCATTTCATTCTGTTATAGATGTAGTTTTTTGAATTAAAAACAACTCACAGGTGCACAACGTACATCTTGTAATTACATTTGAGTATACAAACGTAAAGTACTAGTTTGTGATTAACGCTACGTAATAATCTATAAATTATACATAACATTGACTTTCATCCTTATTTACTGGTATCACTGTGACACTCCCACTTATTAGCCGACACACTTAAAGTTAAAGTGAAGTTTACATTTGACCTTTCGCTTTCTAAACCAGGATATTTAAACGGACTACCGATATTAATATTAGTTACAAGATAGTTTGTTAAAAAAATGTAAAAATTGACATTCGCCTATTTTAATCTGAACATCTCAAATACATTTTTAGTATAAAGGATTTTAAGAAGTTTGGCAAAAAATTAATCTAGTAGACGAAATGATCTAAGGAATACTGTTGTCATTGTTATTTGACATTGGTAACAAATTTTTTGAAGCAATAGGTGTGTTTTTACCTTTGTGTCGTTACAATTTAAATCCTGTAGATTGGCTGCTGAATATTGTAATAGAGAATATTACGATATGTTGATGACATTGAGGATTTGCAATAATGTAATTGGACTCAGCAATAACTTCGACGACTACATGTTAATGTGTTTAGAAGATGTTGCAGTACCAAAACATATAAATGCTGGTCGTTAACGTTATTAAATTGATGAGGTACACGATATTACAACAGACAACTCCCACAAGAAATACGAGAAAATGTCGCTAGAAAATTGAGTATTAACCATAGTGGTGTGTAGAGTGTCTTAAAACGTTGCCATCAACACCCATATCTACACGAGAGTGAAACATATACAAGAGAATGATTATCCATTTAGGCGTAGATTTTGTGAATGCTAACTTGACCTTCAAGAAGATGGTATTTTTCACGTTCACATCGAATAATTTTGCAGGATCGAAAATCCACGTTTTGCAAGGAATGGAAATTACAATAGCGTTTTAGTTTGAATGTACGGGGCGGGTTGCTAGATGATCTTTAGTAAGTTAGCTATGTATCATAAACACCCTTATCGTATTCCTTTATCCTCATGTTGCAAATATTGCCAAGTAAATTTAATGGATAAAATTATTAACATTCCCTTTCGAAATTCTAGACGATGTTTCCTTAAATGTGCGTTAGATTTTGATTTTTGTGCATGCTGAAGCGGGGCCTCACTTTTTAATGTCCCAAAATATTTCTATAATACCTGCCTAACTGTTGTATTGGCAGAGGCAGTCCAGTTATATGGCCGCCTCCTTCACCAGATCTAACGTCATGCGATTTCCTTTTGTGGCTCACTTAAAATATGTGGTCTACTGAACATCATATTTTCCCTAGATACATTAAGACCTAAACTAGACATTATAACATTTGACTGATGATTATTTCGAAAATATTCCAACATTTTCTCACTATTTGCTATCTGCTGAACTGAATTGCTACTTGGGTTGAAATTGTGATTACTGTCAGAAAAGTGTTTGAAAAATGCAGATTTGCGGGTGGTTACTTTTTCAAGTTAGGCTTAAGGTGCTTTCGAAATCTACTTTTGAATTTCCTATTTATAACACCCACATTTTGTACATGTAATCCCAACTGGAGTTAGATTTGGCATTCTAAAAGGTAAATTCCACTGTTGCCAAGTATCTACGTGTTTTCAATGTTATTTAATATATTGTTTAGATTAGGTTATGAACTTAAAGAGACCATAAGGTTGTGTTTCTGTCGCATGATATTATACCGTAGAAAAGAATGCTTTGCATGCTTGTATGTCCATTGGAAGTAGGAGTAAGTGTGCAATTATGTAAAATATTGTGCATGTACATAATTTTAGTATAGGTCTTGTTAACAGTATGGAAACATACTGGCTATTGAGGAGATGATGTTGTTTTCCTTTGCTGAGGTTTTGTGTAGCTATGGGCGTGTTCAAAACACTGTGAAAATAATTATAAAACAATTAAACCTCGTATTGCAGACGACTGTAAACTAGCGAATTCAAACATGATTAATTTGTGTGGGTTTCCTAAACATTGAAAATTTAAAATTATTATTAATTATTTCAATTGTAAGGTATAAGTAGTTTATTTTATTGTTATGTGCTATTTCGTGAGTAAATGTTAAGTTTTTATGTATATTATTTAGAAAGGTAGTGAAATTATTTAGTTCGGTTTGTGTTACATAAAGTAGATCGATAACATAGTCAGCATACATAAAATAGGAAACAAAATAATTAATAAACGTGGAGTTGTTTGACATTGCATTAATCTCTATATTATCAAGGAGGACGTTCACCAAAATTGGACAAAGTTGAGATCTCATGATGAGGCCTTCTTCATTTGTATAGGTCTTGTTGTTAAATTAGAAAAAAATTCGCAATACAACAATGTTTTCTTAAATCAAGTTAGCATTGTGCGATGTTGTCTAAGTTTTAATCGTGTAGTAATTTGTTGATTATCTGTATTACTGCGCTGCAAGGAATACAAGAGAAAAGGTTTTCATGTCTAATGATATGAGTAAGCTATTGCTAGGTACATTATTGTGTTCAATTTTAGTTATTGTCTGTAGGGTTATCTAACTTTGGTCAGATTGGGCAATATTTTAGCAAGCGAGGATTGTAGTGGCTGGAAAATGAAGCTGGTGGTCTTACCAAGACTAGTAGTATTGCTTACTTTATACATTTTGGGTAGAAATCTCAGGATTTCAACAAAAGGATTTGTCGTAGTGATAGTGTACGTATTAATATATTTAGTCGGGGTTTCTTTGTGTAAGGTAATGAGTTTTTTCGTTTGTACTTTAGTTTTGTTGGTTAGGTTTGGTGATACTGTCATTGGTGAATTTTTTTCCTATGTTTATGTAGTCTGTAGTAGGATTAGCTTGTTGTTTTTAATTAGTGCTTTTATATTTTTAATAAGTTTTATGTCATTTTGTATATTTCAGGGTGTTATTTAAGTTATTATTAATAAGTGAATGTATAATTTTTTCAGTTAACGTATCGCAGTCAATGTTATTAACGTTTCTTTGCGATATTGCCTTAATTTTGATTTGTAAATTTTCAGTATTTTTAGAAGTTATTTTTGGTGTTATTGTGTATTTAAGTCCTATATCTATTAACTGCACCTATAGTTTAGAAAGAATAGTGTTTGCTGAGTTCATAATACATTTGTAAAATGTGTTAATGTTTTGGATTGTCAATATGTTGTGGGGTTGATAAAGTATTGTTGTTTCAGTTATAATCTATTTAATTTGTTGATTAGGTGGATTGTTGTGTTGTAATTGAAATTGTAAGCTCTAAAGCAAAAGTAATGTTCCTTAAGGCCGCGACTCCTACAGGTATAGCGATGTACAAATAAAGTAAATTAGAATGAAGGGTTAAAATTTGTATCCATTTATTCTGAAGTATCAGATTAGAAAAATGTTTAGTTTATCAATATATCAAATCTCTTTTCTATGAGCAAACAACTTGTAAAATATTTTATTCAGTTTTTGGCATCAATAAATAATCAATATAACTTTAAGCCGTATTATCACATTATTACATGACATCTGTTAAATAATAATTTTTTATATTATTATCAATAGTCCATTGACAGAGTAAACTTAACTTATCAAGTATATACCGGGTGGCCGAGATATTCCGGGACGGCAAATTATTTTGGAAACCATTCATTTTACAAAATAGTGTTTGATACAAAAATGTTTGTTATCTAAAAATCCATTTTGTCAACTTCGCCATTTGACCTTGAGTAACCTTGACACGTAGATACCAATGTCATTTAATTTTTTTTGCCTAAATATGTTCACGACTTTAAGAAGTTTCCAAAATGCATTTAGTCACTAAAACCGACCCAGTTGTTCGCGAGTTATAACGATCAAAAGTTTAATTTTTTAAGTTCTTTAAAGTTGCATTCAATTTATTTGAATTGTTTAATTGTGCGCTCTTCGGCTTCTTGACAGCGCGCTACGAATGTAACATTCTTCGGTTGATTTCTGAATCGTTTCGGCTGGCAAACGAACAATTTCCATTTCAATGCGCTCCCGCAAAATTAGCAAATTGTTTGGTTTTGGAAAAAAGGTTTCTTTTAAAAACTTAAAATTAGATCTTTGATCGTTAATAACTCGCGAACTTCTGGGCCGTTTTAGCGAAAAAAGAGGCGTTCTGGAAACAACTTATAGTAGTGAAAGTAAAAAAGTGGAAAGTTACTGTTTAATAAAATTTACATAATATTGATATCTTGCTGCCAAGGTCACACAAAGTCAAATGGTCAAGTTCACTAAATGCAATAACCTTTGTATAAACATTTTTTTGTAAAATCTAACGGTTTCCGAAATAAGCTGTCCCGGAACATTTCAGCCACGGTGTATATACGTAGATAATTTTGAAAATTATAAATAAAAGTCAAATGCGTTCATGTTCCTGTATATGTAAAAAATGTCATTAAATTATAATCAGATAATGCATAAACTCTTTAGCAAGTAAATGGGTGCTTTTAGGAATAACCCAATTTAGTGGCGGTGCAGATATTCGAAAAATAATGACTTTAAAAAACTATTTTCAATATGGCGTTAAAATGTAATTAAATTGTTCTCAATTAAATCCCTTGTATTCAATTTATCTATAGATCTAATTGTAAGCACCGACGGACAAATACATTATGCTTTTGAAGTAGGCAACTACGCACATTCATATGTAAAATAACATGTTCAAGTACTGTAAAAGCCTTAATAATAACTCATTGCGCTTTAAAAGTTATTTTGCGAAACAATGTTGTCAGCTACATTTTTTGTGCATTATAACTTATGTATTACTTTAATAAATACATTTACTTATAAGTTGTGTAAATGTTTATTTAGTAAGAATGAGTCTTCCGTCAAAATCGTTGTTTACTTCTATGTTTCAGGTATACAGCGAACGTTTTAGTTACCATTTAAAAAGCTAGTAACATCATCAGTATGATTTTTTAAAATATTTATATGCAGTAATTTGAGTTGGCTATAATTTGTATATAAATCAAACTAATTATAAGTTAAGATTTAATTTTAAGATTACTGACATCCTTATATGTTAGTTGTAATAATAAGTTAATAATAAGTTACACACGCTCATTATGGATAAACACTGTTTAATTCAGAAAATACTAAAATGGGAAACGAACAATATATACAGTACTAGTTTTCTAATTAATCGCTAAGCCTCTCCAGGCACTTCTAAGTGCGTGAAAACAAATATTCAGTTCCTTGACGATGGAATTCTCGTCATTGATTGTTAAGCTGCTGGGTAACCACAGTTTTCACTGCATCGTCGTCAGCAATGCTTTTCCACCCAGATGTTCACCAAACAAGTAGAAGTCATGTAGAGCAAGATTTAGGTTATACCTACCACCGAAAATGATTCAACAGTACTTGTGTGGTTCGGGATTTTTATGGAGTCGCGTTGTCATGCAGGAGCGCAGTTCCATGGCTAAGCTTTCCACGTGTCCTGTTTTTAATGACTTTTTGAAGAGACCGCCATGCATGCGCACCCTTCTACATGAATTCCGTATGCACAGTAGCCTCACTATCGAAGAAGACTGCCATTGCAGATTATGCAACATTAAGTTTCTTCTCATCAGACGAAGGCGTATGCCTCCATTCCATGTGCGACTGATCGCATTCAGGGGCGAAATTATGCACCCAAGTCTTGTCGCCGGTAATGATTTTCCTGAGACATGATGTTTCCTTCGGCAGAGTAACGCTACAGAAATCCACATAAGTCGCACATTGTGCACCTTTATGGTTTTGGGTCAATCACCTGGAAATCCATCGCGCACACATTTTTCGATACGCCAGATGGTCACCAATGTTCGGTTTCCGTGTAATATGAAAAATAGTTAGCCTTCGGTTATTGCAGATTATCACGTCAACCGTTTGACAAGCTCAACGTGAACGCCCCTTATCAAACTGTAGACACCATTTCAGAATTTCAGGTTTTTAAATTTCGCGTGCTTCATATACCGATGTGCTTTGATGATGAATTTCCATGTGAGATAGTCATTTGACCCACAAGGATCGCACGTCGCCACGTACTTCAACTTCGGAGTAAACATTCAGCTGACGCACTATGATTATACTGTTTAATCTAACACATTGCTGTGTTGCTGTTACTTCAACTGACTTAATTTGAGTACTAGTCTAACCTATATACCACACTAATGCCACCGTTCCCACGCCTTCCAATCACCAGTGGGAACAATGTGCAATATAGTTTGTGAACACCTTCGTACTTTTTAAAATTTTGGATACCGCTGTTCTTCAGATGTTCTTCAAACTTTATTTTCATCAGACAGATAAACACAATGAGCTTCGTATATTATCCTAATTTCATTTAAGCAAACCCTAAAAAAGGTATGAGATAGACAGCACAGGTCTTGGATGTGCCAATGCATTTTATATGCGCATACTAAATACAATTAAGGCCATTTAAACGAAATTCTATCCATACATTGCTGCCACGAAGTGCGATTTGATGTTTAGTAACGAAGTTGTTTTCACTACAAATGACACACTGAGTACTCATAATTCACGTTACTCGAGCGCTGAGAATCTGTATTGCTAAATATAGTTTTAGACGCACTATTATCAGATGAACGTGTATATGACATTCTAGGAGACAGGCTCTTAGGGGTAGTACTTTGTCAGATTTTGGTGGCGTTCCGCTAATAAAGGACAAAATATTTTTTCTTTAAGTTGCCGCCATGGATTTATTTCTTAGAAACGGGGTTGTTTGCGGAACAACGGGAAAAAGAGAAATTTTAGAGAAAAAGTAAATAAATTGATTGGTTTTTGTAATCGGATAAAAACAACACGATAGAGGCGTTTCCTTCACGCCCGTGTCAATTTAGAGCCTAATCGTGCCAGAAGTGTGACAGAGAAACGTAATTTCCGAAAGTCTGATAGGGTTCAGTGACATTTCAAAAGCGGTTACGCATTTTGCCGAGTCGTTAGGGCAATAAAATCGGTTGTGTGTTGGCTCTGTGTAAAAAGAAAATATTCGGTGTATTTAGGGACTCAAAATAGTGTCAAATGTTAGAAGATCCGACCTAAGAAATGGAATGGTATATCTTTAGGAATTAATCAACGAGTTTCACGCTGTAGCAGTTTTGTTAAACGTGTGAAGTTCTTTGCAGGCTCGGGAACCCATAAGCCATCACGACGGACCATTTTAGGTAATACAACAATCCAAACTAAGGTGGACGCATACTTGCGTTGACAGTGTCTAAACATAGATTACCCTAATTTTAGTGTCAGTAGATTTGCGTAGTCCTTCTTCTATTTCTTGAATACGGCCAAATGCAAGGGACGGTGAAGTTGTTTATTTGTGTACGTTAATTAACCCTATTTCGTTGTTAATAGATGTCTTGTCATTTAATTGGACTATCATTTTTGACAGTAGAATAAACTAATTAAGAATATCTTAAATTTCAGAGGATATGTACTAATTAAGACCACGATCAAAATTTATACTAAGCTTTGGGGTCTTGACAAAAGCAACCCCGGGACAAATTAACAAAAGGCTTAGGGAACTGTTTCTAGCTATTTTGATAACAGTTCCATATCTTGAGAGACAATCCGGAGTAGTGGCGCCGTCTTTCTCTTCCCATACCCCGATTTCTATTAGAGCGATGATGGTGCTGGTGTAAATCTTAGGATCTCCCCCCCTCTTCTTCACTGAGCTAGGGTCCACCAGTACTGTTGTTGTGGCGTAAAACCAAAAGCACTCGAGACAACTTCTTGAAAGACATTTTAATGATGAAGTCTTTCTGCACCTTCGTGATCAGAATATTGTGAATTACTTGAAGAATTACCGTTTACTTAAACCTATTTATTCAATTAAAAAGAGAGCCAAACAATTTTCTACACGAATTGAGAGAGGCAAAAATCAAAACTTAGGGCCAATTGTACCAACATTTTAATCGTAGATTTGTTTGTTGTATGATTATTTTCTATGGAAATGATTGTTAATCACAATCGCTGTTATATCAGCAATTTGTCGATTAAGCTAATAGATGTTTACATAGTTTGTTGCAATTGGCCCTTAATGTTGGGGTATTTTTATACGGTTTATAACACCAAACCATAAAATAATTTTATAATAGGAGCATCGCAAACAAAAAACTTATTATTTAGTTGGCAAATTATCAGTTCCTTTTCAGTCAACCTTTCTGAAAGATCCCAACTCAATAAACCATCCTATTGTCAAGGTGCAAGGATAAAGAACTTAGCTAAAAGTAAAACTTTTGTCTTGAACCAAATGGTTAACAAATTCTTCGCTAGCCGTCTTTCATTTATATGTACTAGCTTCAATTTCAATATTATACAATAGAATACCTGTTGGTGAACTATTTATTATTGACCTAAATCGATCATTACGTGTCAACCAAGATGAGGTCATCAATTAAGCAGTATTGATTACTACTACTTTGTTTAGAATCAAGCAGTGTGATAATGAAATTTGTTGTAACTATTTATTAATAATTAAATGTTAATTACATCGCCGTGCTATTATAGGAAGAGATTTTAAATTATCACGAAGCGTTCAGGAGGTAAATGGGCACTTTCTAAAATTATTTCTGATTGTACAGGCTGTTCTAGAAAAAGGTGACACAGTGGAGATCAATTTCTTTAAATAGAACACCCTATATATTTTTACTTTTTGGTATGACTATTAATGCTCGTTATTTACATTATAAATCTTAGTGCTATCCAATTAGTTGTCACAAGACGAAATCGCAATAACGCATGTGGCAGAAACGCCAGTGTTTTAGCGACGGCCGGTAAAGCTACAGTGGAGCGAGGCGTGGTTCTCTTATACTGCGAAGCTAAACACTGTTGGGAAAATAGGTCTAAATCGGTAAATTTGGGCGCCACTGTTTTCA
>JAHWXV010599003.1:0-13483 GCA_024586415.1 Phrixothrix hirtus | reverse complement strand
GTTATCTGTCAAAAGTTTTAATTTGAATTCAAATAGACAGGTTATGTTTGGTGTCACGTCGGTTGTTATCTGTCAAAAGTTATGTCAGTATCAATACAGAAACGGCAAACGTTACCATTAATGAAACATGCGCACAGCCTCCCTTTATCTAAAATTTAGTTTGACATACGGTATATGTATTTGCATGTGGATGATAAAATCTATCGAATAGTAAATTATATTATAAATTCTTGTAAGGGCTTGTAGCTTCTACCCAAAAGTATGTTTAGTACAATACTATCATTGATAAGAATTAGCTTCGCATATAAAGTTGCTAAAATGTCCAAATTCATTTAATGGTAGGTAGTTTAATATACTTAGCATACAAGTTGTGTTTAAATTAATATGAAACCTTGGCTGCTCCTTACGTGAGGGACGAGTTATGGAGGAACGAATTGTAGGGGACGAATTGTGGAGGATGAGTTGTGAAGGGACGGGTTGTGAGGAACGAGTTGTGGAGGGACGAGTTGTGAAGGGACTGGTTGTGGCGGGGACGAGTTGTGAGAGACGAGTCGTTGGATACGAATTATGGGGGTGATCTTTCCGTATCTCGTTTATATCAAACTTCTAGAGAACTAACTTCAGCACTATCTTTGTGTAAAGCACTCACTCCGCGAATATTATTACCTATACATATATTGAGTTCGTGATTTCTTGGGGGGGGGGGGAAGGAAGCAGAACAATGGCCCATTTCCTGGTCACGTGTATATTATTCTGCATTTTTATAAGCAAAGTGGTTTGTTAAATAATGGTAGAGGGTGTTTTGTGTTGTAAACTTCTATTTTATTAACCTACGACTGCCAACTAAAACCTTTGGAGATTATTCAGGGTAATCACTTTAATAACATTTGTAAAGGTCAAAGTCATCACCTTGGCCTCCCTTAATACGTAGTTTAACGAAAACCTTTTACCATACAGTACACTGCTTATTTTTAGAATGATATTAAATCATATCATCATACATAAGTCTTCGAATAAATAATCGCTTTTATCGATGAATATCTAAAACTGACTATTTTAAAGTAACTGTGAAAAGTTGAAATGAAGCTACTTTAGAAACTACTAGGTCGGTCATAGAACACCCACGTACTCTTCTAGAATCCGCTCACAAGTTTGAATTTCATAAATATTGACCGTATCCCATTTAAGCTATTACTCATCTAGCACAGTATCTTAAAATTGTAGGATCGCAGGAATCTTGTTTTTTAATCTATATAGTAATAAATATTCTGAGGGCTGCTTCTAGTGAATTGTATCATTAGCTTTGATACAAATTTCAAAACATTAAAAAAATATATAACAATCAATTACGAAACAACTGGATAAGAGAGCGAGATGGCAAAAGGCGTAATCTAGTTAAATGCTGCGTAAACTATGAAAATAATTGTTAAAAATGAAATATGCACCTTAAAGTTAATATTATTCAATGTAATAATTTTCCTTTAAGTAGAAAAATTACAGGATCGATGTATACCTATACCATTTTGTTATTTTACTGCAATTAGAATGATCACGAATTTTATGGTTATTTCTAATTTGATAAACAATTAAGTAAATGAAATCAAAATATCATAATTATTAAATGGAAAATGAAAATCTGATAAGAAGTACTAGAAAAATTATCAGTATATATATATATTGTTTTTATTTCACATTTGATAAGGATAAGGAAATTATTTTATTTTAAATGAAAATTACGATCGATTTCTATATTTATAAATTAGAATCTCTTAAAATGGAGAATTTAAAAATGAATTTTGTTTGTCAAAAGTCTCGATAAAGAGTTCAATTACATAAATAATGGAAAAACTTTAAATTTCAAATTTGTATATGAAAAAAAACTTAGAAGTACCCACAAGTAATTGGTTAGATAAATTTATTGTAATTATACTTTAATATTAACTGACGTTATATATTTGAAAATATACAACGAATTGTTATTTAAACGTCAATTTATTTGTTATTTGCTATTGTGAGTTTATGATTGTCTAAGAGATATTTCATATTATATAATATAAATGTAGACATATATAACGCATTTTTTTGTATGAAGTAATTATTTATTCCATATTAGAAAGGTTTAATTTAATGGACTATTTTCTCCATTTAGTTCCGAGAAATGCTAGGATCCCAATATTTTGATTCGTGTATTTGATTGTATATCGTTGCTTATGTATATATTATAGTAAAAGTTAAAATTCGGTAAATCTATACATTTACGTAAGATTTTAGCAAAAGTCTCAAATACAACTATAATGTGTACTATTCTTAGTAAATGTATTCATTTACTAGTCAGTGCATACATTTACTATTACGGTTTAGAAAAAGTAT
This sequence comes from Phrixothrix hirtus, assembly GCA_024586415.1. Lineage (NCBI taxonomy): Eukaryota > Metazoa > Arthropoda > Insecta > Coleoptera > Phengodidae > Phrixothrix > Phrixothrix hirtus. The sequence continues at coordinate 11,113 of JAHWXV010599003.1, read as the reverse complement.
TCAACTGTTTAATACCATAAGTGTATTAAAATTGTTACTATTAATGTGTAAAATCCGCTCTTTTATGAAATAACCGTTTTAGGTAAAGTATGAAATGCAGTATTTAAAAAAAATCCTTAATTAATGGGTAGGTTATTATTTATTACAGTTACTACTATTACTATGTTTTAATCTAACCTGATCTCGCTAAATCTAACTACCTAACCACTGGTTTTACTTATTTTCTATATTTTAGTTTATTGGTAGAAAAAAGAAATTTACTCTTTAATGGCAATACACATTTCCTAGTGAAGTATTTATTTATACAATGAATCTGTATTCGTTTATGCTTGTACTATATTAGGGTCGTAAAAGGATACTTCTGCTAGGAAAAATTTAAAACTTAAGGTTTATAAACGTATTTACTAATTGTATCAGTATATGTACACATTTACTAGGAAATGTACACTTTTACTTAATTAACTTGATTAACTTGAATGGACACGTGAAACTACCATCTAAGTTATATTTTTAAAGTTATTACTATACCTGGGTTAATCTGGGTAGCCAAAGTCCTGCTGATGTGGCTGTTGTTCTATTTACCACTAAATACGATCGAGTAGCTGCTTGTCCCGAAAATTTAAAACATTTAGTTCTATTTAAAGCTAATAATTTTCCAAGTTCACTTGCAGGTGAACGAAACATGATGTTTAAACACGAATGATTACCGAGTCACTGAATTGAATAACAACAATTTTAAAGTTATTCTATAACTTTGTGATAACGATACTCCGTCTTGTTGGTTAGCTTTCCATCGGACTCTGATCAGTTGTTTAGCATATAACACACATGTTCCCCATGGTCGTTTAATCGGGAAGAACAACTATTTACTTTAAATGATTAATCACTTATCTTGATTTATTAGCTTTATATGTATATCACCAATTGTATTTTCATTATTATTTAAATAATTTTTAAATATTACTTCGAACTTAACAAGTAATTTTTCTAAGATAAAATACTGTTTACCAATAAGTTTATAGAATTTTGACGAAATACATGTATATAACCATTTCATGTTAACGTTCTTTAAACAACAACGCATGCTAAATTTTAGTACATGGCAAAAATGAACGTACTTCAGGTAATAAACTTTTGTAAATGCTCTAACAACGAATCTCATTGACGTAAATTAATATTGTGACGATCGGAAAAAAGCTCCTGAAACCCAAATTGATTAAACTGTAATGCTAGTATGACTGTGTTAACTTTGAAGTTATCTCTTAGACCAAAGAGATTGAGATAATTTTTAAATGGTTTATTGTTTCAATTAAAAAAGTAATATGTGTTATAGCTACAATGCTTATTTTTTAAGTAAGAATCGCTTTGCTATATAGCTAAGAAAATTTTGTTAATTAACAAACTTACAAATGAAAATAAAACTATAATATTAGCCTATCTTTCTGCGTAGTTACCATTAAGATCCAAGTACTTATTTAAACGTGGCAGTATTTTTATTATATCGTCGTTAAATAACTCTTCCGCCTGTTCGTTGAACCAAATGACATTTATTATCGTTAGCCATCGCTTTCCCTGTAGAAATTTTGGAAAAATAGGAAAATCCGAAGATGCAAAATAACTACTTTAATGGGAATGATCTAGCCATTCGCAATGAAATTGATCCGATACCGCAGTTGTCCATGCTGCAGAGTGTGGGAATGCATTGTCTTGAAGCAAGCAAATGTCGCTTGAGTTCAGGCCTCGATGGCGGCATAGGAAGACTCGCCAAGATTAATGAGAATTTCATAGTAAACTTATACGTTTAGGGATAAGCTCAAATAAACAAACTCTTTTTCGATCTTAGAAGACTGGTTATTGGTTATTCCACATCGTAAACGTCGGTCCTTCCTTCAGTAAACTGTCTTTACCACTTATCCATATTCCCAACAACACTTTTCCCGTAGACCCCTATGAGCTGCCGATAAATTTTATCGGGACCAACATTTTTGCATTCAAAAATATAACACAGCACGGACTTCACAGTGGGCGGTATTTTCAATCAAAACAACTATAAACAACACCATGAACAGATAAATTGAGAAAAATAGGTATTGTATTGATTTCGACAATTATATATTTACGAGGACATAATATGTCGTGACTATAGCTAAATTTGAACGGTATGTTGCATTGCTTGGGAACTTATACTTCGTAAAGCCTTAAATCAGTAAAGTAGTTCTTCAGTGCAAGATTTGCTTATTTTATTTAATATATGGCAAAGCTTTAACTGTGCAATTCGTCAACCATTAACCAAAACAAATCTTCTGCAGTACCTGCTTCCATTTTCTGTTAAATTCCTAGTTTTTTAGAGCGATACATTTACTATTACCCAACCATACTTGCATTAATGATATTGCTAAAGTATATTAAAATCACTTGGACGGCACAATATTTTGGTATAAATCGTGCACTAACCTGCAGTACGTAGGTTGACGTTCGACACTAGTTATACTCTCTTGTTTTGTTTATTTTATCCGCTCAGCAGAACAAAACTTTTATTTTTATATATTTTATTATTCACGATATGCTTCATTATACAAGGTGTCCAGAAACAAACGGACAAACCAAGAGCTTAAAATTTAGAGCTTATTTTATAACGATTTGACCTAAATCATCTTATCCGAAAGGGCTTCCTACCAGAGCTACATCGTTTTATATATGATGCCTTGTAGGCAGCTTTCTTAAGATTTCTCGAGAACTCTTCTATATAAAAAACGAAAATTTCTACATGTTCAGTAATGAAAATGCTTGATTATCTAAGATAAACGAAGGCTTTAAATTCCCACTATGGGCATATCATTTTGGGGTAATTGCCCATATTTTAGCTAATAATTTTTTCATTTTTATACTTTTACTTTGTTTTAGGTCTATAAACGCGACCATTTTCGAGAAAAATCTACTTCAAAATGTTTTGCTATAATTAACAATTAATAATGAAATGCTCTAGTTGAAATAAATAATTTAATTTGAAAATGAATTACAATAAAAGCATAAATTACAGAAGATGCTCTATGTGATGGCCATTCGTTTGGATACATAAATTTATTCTTTTATCAAAAAAGCGCCGCATTTTTGAATAAATTTCAAATGAATTCCTAAATTCTGCGCATCCGTTATTAATCCATTTCCAGGGGCGTTCGCGACTTACTATTAGAACAGAATAGCATGTCATTTTAAGTAGCCCCAAATATAAAAATTCACAGGAATTTAAACCATAGGACTTTGGTGGTCAAGCAATTGAACCACCCCTCTCAATCCACTGTTCCCCGTAAGTATTGTTCAAGAATTGACAAATATTTCTGCTAAAATGAGCTGGACACCCATCATATAAAAACCACAAATTTTAGCGAATATTTAGAAGTCTTATCCAATAAATTCCGTAATGTGTTCATCAGTTAGTTATTTTCCTATTCAACTAAATTATAAACTCTAAAATTAATTTAAACGCATAAATAATTCACCCATTTATAATTTCCTTTATACATATATGTACTAAGAGCTTTATAATTAAATTTTAAGCTCATTTAAGCAAAAATAATTTCTAGATTTAAATAAAAAGTAATTAGGTATGTAAATAATGCACATAAATCATTAAAATATTAATTTATTTTTATTTTGGGGACGATAATTGGAACGGTCAGCCATCCAAATTGCTGGCCAGTTAAAACCTTGCTTAAATCTAGAGATTTTCTCAATAACTCACTTCAAAAAATTTTCTCAGAGAAATCAATTAGTTCATGTAACGTACCATTATAGGCGCAAGAAACGTGGCGAGTTTAAAAAATCGCTGGAGCCGTTTTCGAGAAAATTGAAAAAAAACCTGAAAATCACAAGAATAAAGTAGCACTTGCAGTCATTCGATTTTAACGAAATTCTTACTAGGAGATGCTAAGGTAGAAATAAATTTATATGCAAAATTTCACTTTTCTACGATGTTTGGTTTTCGAGGTATATTGACCACACTTACAGGCACATGAATACACACACACGCACACACACGCGCGCGCGCGCGCACACACACACACACACACACACACACACACACACATAGACACACACACACACACACACACGAACATATACACACGTACACACACGTACACACACGTACACACACGCACATATACACACGTACACACACGTACACACGTACACATACAGACCAATTTCTAAACACATGTTTTTCGGACTCAGGGTATCTGAAAACGTGTATTTCCGGTAAAAATTGGACATCGAAAATTTTGACCGAAAACATGACTTCCTGTATACTATATTTCATATAGGTAAGAAAATTCCATCTCTGGTGAACGTTGATTAGTCGCAGAATAAAGTATGTGAAAAACAATTGGAATTTAGATTTTTTTAAATGAGCATTCTTGTGGAAAATTCAACTCCTCTGGGAAAATCTTCTTCTAACAAGCCACAACTTTTGTAAAATGGAATGGATGTAAACCTTCTTTATGTACAATATTTCGTACAGACGATTTTGAAATGGTGGTAGCTAAACGCCTTACACTAATTTCAGGATTACCTTCAATTCCCATTAGAATATTTTCTTCGTAACCATCTGTAATATCAGAATGTCTTCCTGTTTTATTTTTCTTAGGGATCACTGAGTTAGTTTCGCTTACTCTTTGAGAACGGCTGCAAATGTTGAGTGGTGAGGGGATGCTCTACCGGGGTAGTTTTCCTCATATCTACGTTGCGCTGCCCGGACATTACATTACATTTCGCCATACACTAAACCCATGTCTGCGTACTCACCATTGGAAAATATTTTGAATTTTATTTATTATTCATAGAAAATGATATGTGCAATTCAGTATCAGAAAATTGAGACTGTATTAATAAACGTCAACAAATAACGTTTGTAGATTATGTTTGCAAAGCATATTTCGACTAGAGCGTTTTGTTATTATTAATTATTAGTTATAGAAAAACATTTCATGTAGGTTTTTCTCGAAAATAGTAGCGTTTATCGACTTGAAACAAGAATATCTTTTATCTATAAAAATGTTAGAATTATACAAATCTGTCAACTTCAAAGCAAAAAATTAAAAATTAAACTTCTAAAAACAATCACAATTTTAGGTTCACCTGTATATAATACACTCGCATTACTCAACTGATAATCGAATTATGCAGTAAAACTTTCTTCAAATTAAATTAATAACTCAGAGTTCACTTCAAAACTAGGACTTTAGCTAAAGCTGTAGAATTATGATACAAGTAATTATTTATCTTTATAGTTTCAATGGAAAGTTATTCTGTAGTTTAAAGCAAAACGTTATCTAGCACAAAGGATTAAAATTGACGTCAAAGATCAAACTGAAACAGAAATTGCAAGTTCGAACATTTAATTCCTTTGTTACATAATGTAACATAAAATCTATTGTATTTATTATAGATCGTAAAGCACCTAACCCTTCGTTAATTTTTTGCTAGCATTAAATGTATAAATATATCATCAACAAAATTTTAACAGGTGAACAATTACAAAAACTAAATGGAAAACATGAACTATTGAAATGTATAACTTACAAATTAAAATTTGGTTAAAGCAATTAGATTATTTCTAAAATGCTTACGACTATACAGTTTTATTGGTTTATCGGTTTACCTTCTAACCTGAAAATAGAAGGCAACTTAATTGTCATAGCTTGTGTGCAAGAGCAGTAATCAAACTAAGCGCTTTTAGTGATTCTGTTCCTGGTCAGTTGGTACCTCTAATCATGATGCTCTCGCTATCGCAATCACACGAAGCGCTTTCTTGTTCCGCTGACTCCGCTAATTAACCGGTAAAGGATATGGCCATAGGCTGTGTTGAAATAAACAAATAAATAATTTATGATGACTGCTTATGACAAATGAAATGTTGCTTGTAAAGATCAAGGACGGATATTATTTAACGGCAAAAATATAGTTTTGCAACGCAAAAATAGTAGATAAAATATAATATTGCTTTTATATCATGAGACGGTTATTGTCAATACTGTCAGAGCATAGAAAGTTAATCTATTCATTATAATAACTATCAATTAATTATAAAACACTCCTAGTATACTTTTTAAAAGTAAACAATAAACTTTTATATTAGATAAAATATTTGCCCGTTTCCTACATTGTATATCGTCCAGAAAACAACAGTGCTTACGGTCAGTGCTTTTAGCAGCAGCTAATCATGATTATTGCTTCTGGACATAAGCATAACTAACGTTTTGTATCAGGCGATACAAGCAACAGTTCAGCTATGCATTATAACCACACTTGTTATCAATCATAACAACCGTCAAAAGATTATTAAATACTTATCATTAGTCTTATGAATAATGTCACCTGTTACAAGGTATTTTGAATGACTGGGAATAAAATAGTATGCAAACCTTGGCGAAAGTATCATTTCTTCCACGAGAAAAATGATTATGTCCGCCTTGATATGTAATATAAGGGAAAATCGGATATGATGGCCCCCATTTCAAAGATAGCTACTAATTTTGAATTTGGTTTGTTAGAAATTGTCTAAGTAGACCATAAGAAGGCAAAAGTGTAAAGCTACCTATAATACCAATTATTTTAAGAATATCTATTAATACTGCATTTGAAACAAAGAATTTAAGAAAAATCCGTTTGAGTGCTATCATATCCGATTATATAGATATGTTAGCCTACCTTATCAAAATATGTTATTACAAGGGTTTTCTGAATTATAAATGAATAAACTGTTTGAAAACAAATATTTATTAAATTAAAATAGTAATTACTTTCTCCTAATATTAATCTATAGGAAAGATACTGACATAAACTAAATAATCTTATATAACAACAGTAAAAGTTAAAAAGAAAACTCTATGAAGGTAACTGTCAGACAAAAGTATATAGAACAATAATAGTCTCAATATTCTAATATAAATGAACAATTAGGTATAAAAATACTTTTAAGATTGGCATATTTCGCATATACATTTTTTTGGTTTTCTGTCAATTTCAGTACATTCAGTATGTGCCTAATGTAAGCACATTTGACATTTCATACAGAATTTTCCCTTCCTAGATTCATAATAAAGTCCATTGCAGTAGATGCAAGCAACATCCTCTTCTTCATAATTCTTATCGGTTGCAAGTAACACTTGCATGTCTTCTTCGTCATCACAAATTTTTAACTTTCTCTTTGCTGTTTTTACTGCTTTTCTGTCCTCTATTTCTCTTTCCTCCCTGTGTTTTGCGTGAAGTTCTTCAAGTTTAGGAGTGGTGTTCAATGCACCATAATTCCCTTTGCAAGTGTCTTTCCGTTTTTTCTTAGCATATATCGCAAGAACAGGTGACTATTTCTCTAGCAAACTTGGGAAATTGGTTAGGTTTTTGAGCAACGTTGGTGGTGCTGAAGACGTGTTTGGCGAAGTAGATAAAGCTAAAGGCGCACTCGATAAAGCTTGTAAAGATGAAGATGTACTTGGCTTCACTATGTCTAGTTCTACAATGCTGGAAATACACGTCGAAATATCTTTTTGACTAATTTCCGTTTCTGAATTTGTTATTTGTTCTGAGTTAGAGGTAATGATGCATTTAAGTCAATATTAATACCTGTTGTTTTAGAGGGGGTAAACATCCAATCTTGAAAGACATTAGGGTTAAATGGATAAATGCCGGTACTATTAAATTAATTAAATCGTGCATCCACTGCTATCCTGCTATTTGTTTTTCTTTGTTAAATGATTGCTTTATATTTAAAAGTTCAGCTAACTGAAATGTTAGTCGCCTTTATCGACAGATGTTAAACCAACAAAACGATCCGACATATTTTTTATGTTCCACAGGGCGAATTTCTATTTCTTGGGAAAAAACTGAAGTAGATTCACTCAAAAATTCTTTTCTACTTCGCTTCGTAATTTAATTTTTGTCTCTGATTCAACGCTTCATTGTGCTTTTAGGCACACCGAAAGCTTTGGCCGATTTTAAATTAATTGCTTTAATATTCTGCAGTATATTATTTTCTTCCCATTGCTAACGTTGGTTTTTATTTGGGATCGTCATCATTAATTTGATATAATAAAATGTAATGCAATAAACGTTAGAAACCTTAATTAAGTATGATGGCCCCCTATACCACCATAACTAAATCATATAGGGGGCCAACACATCATAAAATATACAAAATCAAAAAAAAACTGGCAACTTCGAAGTTAAAACAAATTATGAAGGCGAAAGGTGGCTTATATTTTTAGGTTACGCTTGCTCCAACGCGTATGTGAAAGAATAATTCAATTTTGATTCAAATAAATAGAATCATAACAATTTCAACACATTTCACGCAATAATTCAACACACACAAATGTATATTTTTCTCTAACTGTGGCAATTTCGTTAACAATATACTTATTTCAAGGGAAACGTAGTATGCGATCGCAATACACAATTTGATACCATTTTTGTGTTATTTCCAAACCTACAATTAAATAAATTCAATGGGGTCATCATGTCAGGGGCCCATCATGTCCGACTTTTCCCTAGTATTACGTACTTGAGAACATGTGTGAAAGCTATGACTTTATTGTTGACAGTTGTAGTAGCGCGTAGTCAGTTGCACTCAGTTAAAGTTCCGAGCAAAATTTTACGAAGGTGTATTTTTATTACTCAATGTAGTAGCTCCTAGACGAGAGATTAGTTTAGAAATAGTGGGTTTATATTCAGTTCTATCGCCAAAGAGAAGCCTGGGGGTTGCTAAATTTCCTATTTCGGACCTTAACAGACTCTAATTATTTGCGTAAGATTGTTAAATGGGCCACGGATTTAACCTCAACTAAACACAGAAAGAAAATTCAAATCTTTATTTGTGGTCATTAGTAATTATTTCTCATAATTCTAGATAAGTCAACATTCACGTAGTACCCGGAGGAGAAGAGTCGGCTAAGACGCTCAATCAGTTTCAACAAATACAATAACCTAGTGACCAAACGAATATACGCATTTCGAAAGGCATCAATTGTTGAGTTCTTCTATTGTCACGTTATCGATCTGTGACTACTCTTCTTTATTTATTTCCATTCGTGAATACGAAGACAAACTTAGAGGACTATCCTCCTCTAAATTCACTTACGCCCTTAAACGCTTGAGTTTCGCGTCAACAGGGCTAGAAAATGGGCCCAAAACCCCTACAAAATAATGCATAAGACAACCCGTCGCCTTCTAGAGCGATGATGTTAAATGCATACGCATATTAGCAAATAATTTTGATTCCTCAAATACAAAATTTCTTTTACTAAAAAAATTATTACTTTCTAAAAACTCTTTTGTTTCCTACTAAGTATATGATTATAACAAACTCGTATTCAAATTTCGATAAATTAATTAATTAATTAAGGTATAATAACCATAGCAAGTTCAAAAAAAATTTTATAAATGGTTTTGAGAAAATCGCAAAAATATCTAAAAATCGCAAAAATAAAGTGGAACTCCCGGTAATTCGATTTTAACGTAATTGTTAACGGCTCATGTGTGAAAGATAAAAACTGATATATAAAATTTTACTTTTATATGATGTTTAGTTTTTGAGATATGATGTTAGCAATTAATACTAAAAGTGCTTCCGGTTACTCGATTTCCAAAAATTTATTAGAGAAGCTGCCTGATTCATATAAAACGGAATAAAACAGCTAAGAAATATATTAATTTTTTAAAGAAATGGTTAAAGCCAATTTTAAGAAAATCGCGGAAAACGAAAATTCGGAAAATATTCAAACATATCAGAAATAAAATTGCCCTTTAGGTTATTCCGTTTTAACCAAATTCTTAATTTAAAATACAAAGGTACTTAGGACCTCATATAAATTTTCATTTATCAAGGACTTTCAGTTTCATAATTAGTTTATTCAGACCTAACGGTTAAGCTACTTCTAGTTACGGAACATTTTCTGAGAAACCGTCTAGGCTACAGGAAGGGGCACTAAAAATCCAAAAAATATAGAAAATTTAAAAAATTTGTATAGCCGAAAAGATCTCAAAAAACCAAAAATGACGGGTAAAGTGACACTTTAGGTTATCCAATTTTAGAGAAACTTTTGCAGTCGCGTGCGGCGAAAGATTTGAACTCAAATATAAAGTTTTTTTTATTCACGACTATTCATTTTTGAGCTGTCTTGTTCACACACATGCACACAAGCACGCACCCACGCACGTACGCACGCATACACCCACAAACGTATGCACGCGCAAACGCATGCACACACGCATGCACAACCTCGCATGCACAACCTCGCACGCACGCACGCCTGCACACGCACGCTCACGCGTACACTCACACGCACACACAGACGCACGTAGACACAGACACACACACACACACAGATAGACCAATTTTTAAAAACATAATTTTCAGACTCAGGGGACCCGAAAATATGCATTTTCACTAAAATCTCGACATCGAAAATTTTGGACGAAAATAATATTTTATACTATATTTTATATAGGTAATAGAAAGCAAAAACCAACTTAAATTTTAGGAAATTTCTCACCTAAAAAACAGGAAACATTTTTAAACGCTTGATAATCTTTTAGGTCTATAATAAATAGGTATAATTACGAACAATAATATAGCTGCATATGTGATAACCGATAGCTACGGCCAAGAGCGACCAATAAAATTACCTCAGCTATTACGCGGAGAAACTTCTGATTAGTGTTGTTTCGAATTTAGAACTCTAATTAAAATTTAAATTTGTTTAAAATGGTTAACATTCACTACGAATAAAATATTGATTGTCTTCGAACACATAATGTATTCTTCTAGATTGGTGCCACTTTAAGAATGGAGGTGCATTCGCAGGGGCTACACACTAGGGTAGAGTTGTTGATGATTTTATTTTCGATAAAGTTTACTATTAAATAATTAAAACAATTTTTGGTATAAACTGTGTAACTTTAATAAAAATTAAACGTTTCGAATACTATTTGTTTTCTTTTTCAATAAATTGACAACTAAAAATTGACAACTAATACAATTGATAAATAAAGGTAAGGCCAACTATTAATTATTTTAAAACAAGACGCCATGATCTATTTAGTTTAATACCATCATCTT
>JAHWXV010598999.1:0-11402 GCA_024586415.1 Phrixothrix hirtus | reverse complement strand
ATAATATTAGTGTTTCAAATTTTTATTGGATGTTAATTGTTAACATAGAAAATATAATGATAGGAACTGTTTACCGATCTCCTAGTTCGAGTGTTATTCAGTTTTTAGATGTTATCAGAAAATACTTAGAGGATCAAATATATTTTGAAGGTAGAATTATTTTAATGGGGGATTTCAATATTGACATGAGTAAAGATACTTCTTAAAGCAAAAAATTTACAAACATTATTAATAATGTCGGTATGAAACAAATAGTCAACGTCCCCACTAGAATTACACATAATTCGGCAACTATAATAGACATAGTAATTTCAAATGACCCCTACTTGAATGTTACAGTCGTGGAATCTCCAAAAATTACAGATCACGATCTCATATGGGCTACAATCGAAAGCCGACAGTCAAAAGAATAAACAGAAATGTAATTTATAAGAAACGCATTACTAATGAGGGCGTTCTTAAATTAAGGGATAATAAATTATATGAATGTGAGTGGAAATACGAATCCACGGATGTTAATGTTATTATTGAAAATCTTCGAGGTAATATCCTGAACTTATTATTCATTCATGCTCCTATTAAATCATACAACACAATAAAATATGTAAAATCTTGGTTCAATAATAACATTAAGGCTATTCAAATAAAACGTGATAAGGCATACAAGATATTTAAAATTACAAAAAAAAGTAAATATTGGGTTGCACACAAAAAATTAAGAAATGAACTTGTTAGAAAAATAAAAACGGAGAAACAAAAATATTACTTTAAAAATTTATAAAAATAAGGGAAATCGTCGGAAAATGTGGAATACATTAAAAGACTTAACGGGTAAACCCAAAAACAGCGTTATCGAAGATATTGAATTTAATAACTTCCAATTAAAAGATAACACAATGCCCAATAAATTAAATGAACACTTTATTGAAAGCTTTAATGCTATTATAGAAAGTATAAAATCCATACATGACGAAAAAGGTTTCGCATCGAATAGAAATTTAGTGAGAAATAATATTAAATTAAAAGAATTTGAGTGTATTACTATTAGTGATCTAGAAAAAATTATAGCATCTGAAAAATGCAAGTCCAATCCAGATGATATTAGACTTTCGATTATTAAACCGTTATCTCACCATTTAGGTTACCCCTTATTGCATTTTATTAATACTTCGCTATAAACTGGAATTCTTCCTGATGCATTAAAAGTTAATACCTTAATACCATTACCAAAGGTTACTAGTACAAATAAAGCTAGTGAATTAAGACCAATTAATCTGTTAGCATTTTGTGAAGAACTTCTCGAAATTGTTATACATAAGCAATTAAAACGTTATTCTGAAAATAATGCACTATTTTATAAATTTAAATCTGGTTTTAGAAGTATTCATTCATGTGAAACTATTTTACAGTACGTGATAATCAAATGGAAGTATAAACTAGATCAAAACAAAGTTGTTTTTGGTTCATCTATCGACCTGAAAAGAGCATTTGAGGCTGTCGATCTGAAATATTTATTACACAAGCTTCAGTATTAATTGATGGTATTGTATTATATTGGCTTGCATCTTATTTAACTAATAGACGATAAATTGTAAAATATAATGAAGTGACATCTAAAGAAAGATGATGAATTATGGCGTTCCTCATGGTAGTGTTTTGGGGTCGTTGCTATTTTCTATTGTTATAAATGATATTTTACATGTAATACATAATTCTGAAATTATTTTGTTTGCAGATGATGTACTGTTATATACTTCCGAAGCTATATTTTCAAGCGTTGTAAAGACTATAAATGGGGATCTTGAAAATCTTAATAACTGGCTAATAAAAAACAAATTAAAATTAAACACATTAAAGGTTAACTACATAATAATCTCTTCTAAGTTAAATTGCAGATTATATAAAAATGAAATAAAGAATAATATAACAAAAATTGGAAATAATAATGTAAAATGTGTCAATGAAATAAAATATTTAGGAGTAACAATTGATAATAGACTTAATTTTGACAACCACTGTGATATGATATGTAAAAACATAGGATTTCTTAACCGCGTCAGCAAAAATTTATCATCATGGACAAAAACAATTATATATAATACTATAGTTCGCTCTCATCTTCAATATTGTTGCATAATATTTTTTTATTTCAAAGAATGCAACTTCTTCAAAACCGTGCCATGAAGGTTATACTACAGTGTAATAAATTCACGCCGATTGAAAATATGTTAAATACCTTTCAATCGTTATATATAAAAAAATTAATGACTTATAATGTGATGATATTTATATTTAAATTAGCAACAGGACGTGGTTCACCTTATCTTTTAGAATATATGCATAGAAATTATGAGATACACAATTATAGTACAAGAAAAAAAAACAACTTTAGGATCAACCGTAAGATTAAAACTGTAACTTGTAAAACAATGTTTCACGATGGTTTATTATTATTTGATAAATTACGAGATGAACCAAAATTTGCAAATAACGTTGACAACTTCAAAAGGATGTACCATAAATTTCATTTGGGCTGAAATTCCAGATTTTGGAAATGCTATACATCTAAAGTAATAAGCCAATTTGCCTATATATATAACAATATCGAAGGTAAACAAATATGAATAAATAAATAAAAAATAAAAATTCTGTATGTTTCAAAATAATTTATAAAGCTACTGTACTCCTATATATTATCTATTAAGCAAAAATCAACTAAAGGCGCTTTAGACGTTCTAGTCAACCATAATATTATATTTTATATTGTAATTTGCATAGTTATTTAAATTTTGCTTTACACATGAATGTTTATATTTTAACTTTATTGTATGTGCTGTTTGTTCATTTCATTTTAGGTTTGTATTTCTATTATCCAACTTTAAATTGTATATTTATTATATTTGTGGGGTAGAATTTTATACTTGTAAGATTTGTGTATTTGTGAAAAATAGCATATCAGGCTAAATAAAGACTTCTACTACTACTATTACTACACTAGATTTCGATTCAAGTTTGTAGGCTTGGCAGTATTTAGAATGTGTGTCGATTATTGTTAGAAATAGAGTTTTGTTGATTTGAAATGCGTCAATAAATAAATTTTCGAAGGGTTTACTCACTTTTTTTGTGAGGTTTAGGGGTCCTTCACATTTGGTTCGTTGGCAAATAGCGCATTTGTTTATGTATGATCTTATCGCACCGCTCATATTTTTTTGATACTATTTCCTTTTTATATCTGCTGTTGTTGTAAGGATTCCTCTTTGATTACTTTTTCCTTTATGGTGACTGTTAATAGTTTTATCTTGATCTTATTCGTTTTCACTTTGTTGGTATATCTAAAGAATTTTGGGGTTTGGCTATTAAGATTTTTGCAACTACGTTACAGAAACTTTTATAAATGTTTTCATCAGGAGTGTAGAAAAAATGTATTTTGTTGGGTTCGCAGTATTCTAAAATTAAATTTTCGATGTCCTCATTGGATTTTGTTTATTTTTGTGTTTACAGCTCTATTATAAACAGTTGTTATAACTATTTGGCGTTCCTTGATGTTCACGGCATCGGTGCATATTGGAACACCTGCAGTAGATTCTTTCTGCGAATGTGTAGTATAGAGTTCCTCTAAATTAAATGTTTCAAAAGGTATCAGGTCGTCTAAGCATAAAAGCGGTTCTAATATCGGTCCACTACTGTCCAGATTTGGCTCAAGTGTTCTGAGCTGTTGTTCTTCTTCTTCGAGTATACTTATTAATTCGTCTATTTGAGGATCTGTTTCGACTTGAATAGATAGTGTGTCTAATAGATCAGTTTCAATTGGGGTGATTTTCACTCTTGATAAAGCGTCGGCATTCGTATTTTTCTTACCTTTCTTGTAAATTACTTCATAGTTATAATCTTCCAGTTTCAAACTCCATCTCGTAAGTTTTGAATTTAGTTCCTTTAATGTTGCTAACAATTGAAGTGGTTTATGGTCAGTAACGATGCTGAATTTTTCTCCATAGAGGTAAGGCCTAAAATATTTCGTTGCCCATGCAATTACCAAAAGCTCCATTTCTATAACCGAATACCTTTGTTCCAAATCATTTAGTGATCGAAATGCGTAAGCTACTGGTAAATCATTATTTATTGTTCCTTGCGATAAAATTGCTCTTGTTGCGAAATTTGAGGCATCAATGGTCAAAATGAATGGCCTAGAATGGTCTGGATATTCGAGAATCGGTCTGTTGATGAATATACGTTTCAAAGTTTCAAAATCGGGTGTGTCAATAATTTTCTGATTTTTCTTTAAGCATTTAGTTAATGGCTTCCAGAGCTCTGCAAAATGTTTTATGAATCTTCGGTAATAACCGAAGAGTCCAAGAAAACTTTTTATTTTCTTTTGTGTTTCGGAATGGGAAAACTGTTATTGCTCTTATTCTATTTGGCTCTATTCCGTTGGGTGTTATGACGTGTCCCAAATATTCAGCTTCTTTTATTAGGAATTCACTCTTATCTATTTGGATCTTGAAATTTGTGTTCCTTAGTCTTTCTAAAACTTGCTTTGGACTCTCTATATCTTCTTGCAGTGGTGATGAGAAATAACGATGTCGTCCAAGTACACCAAGCATTTTTCATTGTGTATCCCTCGTAAAATGTTGTTCATTGCCCTCTTAAACGTGGAGATGGTATTCTTAAGCCCAAATGGCATGTATTTATACTCGTAGAGACCATTTTATGTACTGAAAGCTGTTCCTTCTACGTCCACCTTGACCGTGTCTATCTGATGAAATCCGTAGGTAAGATCTACAGTGGAGAAGTAGTGGAATTTTCTGAGTTTATCCAAAATGTCTGCGATGTTTGGCAGAGGATGCTTAGCATCGATTGCCTTCTCGTTCAACTTCCTATAG
Organism: Phrixothrix hirtus; assembly: GCA_024586415.1. Classification (NCBI taxonomy): domain Eukaryota; kingdom Metazoa; phylum Arthropoda; class Insecta; order Coleoptera; family Phengodidae; genus Phrixothrix; species Phrixothrix hirtus. The sequence goes on along the minus strand of JAHWXV010598999.1, from coordinate 6,522 downwards.
TCCACTACTATACGCCATTTCTGTTGTTCAGAAGCATCTATTTTCTTAGGCGTCATCCATATAGAAGAATTCCAGGGAGAGACAGAGTGTTGTATGATTGCGTCCTTTAACATGTTGTTTATTTGTGTCTCAACCTCTGATTCAGAGTATCACGCTGCTCTGGTACTTTATACTCATTGTAGAAATGGACGTAAAGTATTTAGTCAAGTATGGTCTCTTATAAGCTTGACTAGCTCGGTAATTTTAGCTCGTAGTGCATGAAACATCTTAAGGGGTTCCATATTTAATTTATAATCATCTACCTTGAACTATGAAGCTAATGTTAAAAGGTTTTTCACCAGTCTAATTGTGTATCATTACGATTCAATGATACTATTTGTATTTTATTTGAAATAAGCTATTCAGTATTCAGATTCAAAATATATATCTTCAATAAAAGTACGATTCTTTTTGTACATGTACTTTTAAATGGAAAGTTCAATATTTACACTGTAAAGTCCTTATATTATACTATGTATAATTCTATGGCTACAAATTCTAAATTTTACCATGGATTTCAAGCTTTATAATAAATCTATGCTTTGTTGGTTAAAGCATTAAGTTCTTGCACTAAAATTCCCAAAGGAAGTATCCATGGGTGTAGGTTTATAACTGCATCTGGCTCACGATGTATCCATATGCGTTTGGTTTGGTTGAAATTCATTGGGGTTTCCAAACGTTTGTCCTACTATCACGTTTTTCCCAGGTCCTGATTAATCGTCATCGATATATCGATACAGACGATTAATGTTGCATAAAATCGGTAAAACGTGATGAATTACTAAATTTAATTAATAAAGTTTAAATTATAAATTATTATATCTATTAAAATGTATAAGCCATAAAAAAAATCCCTTAAAACAATTTTAATTAAATATCTTAGCACCAATAAAGAATTCAATCGAAAATAGACCATAATAGCATATGATTGGAAATGAAAGTTCATTGTATTTTCAGCACAGGTCAACAAATGCGAATAAATACAAAACTGAACCGGTACAGTCATCTAGTGTCTAAGGTACAATTGAACAGAACTAGAAAGTAGAAAACTAACGGGCTGTATATTATTTAAGTTAAATTCATATAGCCATCTATTGGGCAGCAACATAATTTAATAGTTATAGTAGCTTAGATTAATAGAAAACTAGAATAGGTTTACTAAATTAAAATAGATGTCATTGTAAACTTTCATTACAATTTAATTCTAAGAAATTATAGTTTATGAACAAGTTGTGATAACAAATGGACTATAAAAGCCAGCACCAAACATGAAACAATCAGAGTCTTCGTAGCTCTCTTACATGAAGCCTATTCTGCCAATTAAATACCCCACTAAATTATCTCCTAGTCGTAGCTATTCATAAACCTAATATCCCATGAGTTTCTCCGCTTTATTACCGTCTTTGAAACCATAAAATCTCTGCTAATACTATATGGATATTCTCCGATAGTTATGATAGAGAATACGACAATCGTAATACATGTCTAGAGATGTACAATGGCCCAGGACGTTTTTGATGCATTGTCCATTCTCATTGACGCCTCCGAGATGATTCTATATACAGCAAAAGGACATTTTCTCTGTTGTGTATATAGTGCTGCAATGATACGAAGTGGGAAAACAACTTAGGTGTCATCTAATTTCATTCATACTTCGTAACCTACAAAAGGCATAACAATAAAGAATTCCTTGCCATTTCTATCATCTTACTTAAATTATTGTTCCACAAATACACATTGAACACACTCAAACACTGCATGAGCAAATATAACTTGAAACTTGACATCTTATAGCATAGATTTATTATAAAGCATGAAATGCATGGTAAACTTTATAATTTAACATTACCTTCATAACTCAAAGCAGATGATTATAAATTAGACATTGAATCCCTTGAGATATTTCATGCATTATGAGCTAAAATTACCGAGTTGGCCAAGCTCATAAGAGAACACACATGACTAAATACTTTACGTCCGCCTCTCTAATCGGTATAAAGTACCCGAGTGCGTGTCACTACCTTCACTTGGGGATTGTGGAAAATGAATAGGTTTTCTGCGTGGATTTCCTAGTCTTGTGTTTTAAGATGTTGCTAAATTTTGTTGTGGTGGTCTCAGATTACTAAATTGTTGATTTCTTTGGAAATTTGGGTTCATCCTCGGTGGTGCTGCCATCATAGGCACCCTCCGTGATTTTTGCCAAGGTTGATAATATTGTTAATGTAGTTGTCGATTTTTATTCTGATGCGGTGGCTTCATAAAATTGTGTTATTCGACTTCTAGTATAATTTATTTTTCTTCACTAATTAAGTATTATAATGTGATTTCAAATGTTTCTGGGCCTCATTCTCTTACTGATGATCCAGAGGGTTCTCTTAATCCACTAAGAAATGCTGTGCCAGGTTATCGTAAAGATTGTCTTTAATTTGTCTTGAGCTTGCGTTAGAGTCAGTATATTTTAAATTCGAACATAATATCCTTTTTAAATTTTGACAGCTATTATAAAATCGTTGAGTACTTTCGTTTTCTTGTTTTAATAGTATTAAATCACGCAATAAAGAATTTTCGTCCATTTGGTCTGTAAATGTTTGATATGGCTCTTGCTTTAGTTCATCCCAGGTATTTAAATCGCGCCTATTAGTTACTAGTGTGCTTTTCTGGTTAGATCGTATTGAAGATAAAAAAAATAATTTATAAAAGCATCGGTATTTAGCTGTACAAATTGTTTTAAAATTAAATTAAATTCGGGAGTTGATCTTAAATATTCGACTTGGAAAGGTATATTTAACCGTTTATTAATGTTAGGTTAGTTTAATGATTGCATATCGTCGTTTAAATTAATATTTTTCATGCGTTCAAGTAAATCGTTAATAGACATACAGTGTTTTTAATTCGTTATTATACTCTGGATATTTTGAATAAAGGTTTAAACTAGGGATATGAATTATAAAGGATCAGCATACTTACACTGATAAATTTCCTGATTTCATTCCGCTTTCTATTATTTTCCAGTTTATTACTTATTCTAATTTCCAATCTGGGCTATGTGGTCCTGGTATTGGAATTTGTCTGTAGTTCTTCGGATAAAGTGTTGAAACACAAAAAGTTTTCAGGGAAAGTTGCACTAAAAATTTTTTCCGAATATCTTACCGGCTGCGCCACTTAAATTTTAATTATCGATTCTGGATAAAAAAAATTTTATTTGAATTTCCGCAATACAATATAAGCTATGTTGAAGCTAGAAGTGTAAAGCAAAAACTGAACTGTTTTTTCTATCTTACTAGTATTTAAGTTTCTTATCTAAACCTAATACTCTGCATATCTAAACTTCTTGTATATGTCCTTACCTGTAAACGACCTCATAACTAACGTATTTAATAAATATCTAAAATTACTATTAATTTATATGAAAAGACATTTATGACCGCAAATAAATTACCTGAAATGGATGTGAAATTCATTTACCATTTAAATTTTGAATTATTTTCACGGAATTTGCATTATTCACAAACACCTGATTGCAAATACATATTACCAATAGGGGGTTATTTATCAAAAGTAATTTAAGGTTGTAAAACGGCTTAACGAAGTATACCCAGAACATTTTAAGCATGAAAGTTATTTAAAGAATGTATCCATACTTAATAAAACGAGCATAAATGTACTAGACAAGATATCTATTAAGTAAAAGCTTTGTTTTTATATTGAAGAGATTATTCACCGCACAATGAGCAGATCACTAGAAATTTCAAAGAATAAAACAAAGCTTTTATTTTAAAAAGCAGGTAGTGTATCACTATAATGCGGGTATATAATAATCAGCCGAGAAAATAAATGTTGCGCTGAAATCATATGCGCCATACCGAAGCCGAGTTTTCGTTCGGCTATAGATGTATAGCCGACCAGTCATATCTTGTTAGATGCAGTAGACCCAGTTAAAAAGCAGGGATGAGCTGAAAACTTTTATTGCAAGTATATCTAAAACTATCCTATTTAAGCTGATAGTTTGTCAGTGTTTTTTGACACACACATTAACACATGCCAGATATTAAGGTAACGCGTCCCATATCTATACACTCTGTATATTTAAATGTACTAAATTTCCATAATTATAGAAGCAAAGTTATTTTATTAAATGTTTGCAGTCATACAGTTCATTTACTTGTAAAATTGATGTTATTTCTTCCAAATAAACGTTTCTTATATTAAAAATTGGATGTTTAAATTAAAATATAATTTTTAAATACCCACAATACCCCACCCCTATGGCCAGTTCAACTCTACTAACAACAGCTGGAGGAGTTTTCATCTATTGCCTAAAAGATTAAGTTTCTCTAGCAGATATTGTAAGCGGCAATTTGTAAACGCGTCACAAACATGTTTCTTAAATTTCGTTCAAATTTAAACACCATTGCTACGAGATCATTGTAATGTCTAAATAAAATGCTCCTTCGCTTCATTTTTGAATATTCTATAAGCAAGTATCAGGAATGCAATAAAACTTAACTAGATATACAAGAAATTTAAATATTATGCTACTAATATACCTCAAATAACGTCAAGATGTTAACCGAAAGGAAAATAACTATCACCATACTTCCATGAAGCGTTTCTAGTAATTAATCAAATTTCTAGAGTCTGCACGTAAAATTTAGAGATATCCCCTATCATCAACTAAATAAATTAGCTTCTTAATCCGTTTTTGGTTTGTAATCAAGCGCACATTTCCGTTAGTTCGACTTTTTCGTCAATTTCTGTAAACAGTATGGGTTGCCTGCATTTAGTTAAAGATTCTAATATATTAAAATTATTGGTTATAACAAAATTGCCTGGAGTTCAGTAGTTTTCGGGGAAGGGAGTAGGCCAGGACATTAGTGTAGTTTAGTCCTTTGCTAGCGCATGTATTTAAACTTAGTGTAAATGAAAATAGATACGCTGTAACGAAATGGATTGCGCTTTGCATCGCAAAAGTTTGTCTCAAATGTTGATTCCCGTGAATTATCTAGCAGCTCCCACCACCGCAGTGGGGAAAGGAGGTTCTACGTTTACGGTAGAATTAATTAGATTAAAATTCAAGAATGATTTGCAAGTGTCAAAAATCTGGAAAGAGTCGTAATTTTGGGTACACCTTTACCTAAATACCTTAACGGTTTTATAGAAATGGGGCGGTAAAGAATCTTATCTCAAACCGAAAAGTTATAATTTTAGCATGGCACACTTACTAGTTAATTAGTTAGCGTAAGCCACTGGATAGATACTTCAAATGCAGTTCTACTTAGACTCACAATCTAAAACTATTTTACTTACTTATGTCTAACGTTTGCATATAAGAAAATTATAGTTACTACGTCCATGGTGGTTTATAACGTTAAAATAATAAAAACGTCTGCACTAAATAATTTACTTACAATAATAAAAAAAATAATGTGGTACAGGCAATCGAAGAACAATTCTACATTCATTTACCTAAAACTGAAAAAATGTGTAAAATAGAGGTCCCTTTTTTTAAAATCCTAAATTTACTCTTAATCAATTATAACAAGAACAGGCTTCGTCTAGTTTTGACCTCAAATTACTTTAAGTACTTCAATTATATCAATATCAATATCAATTATATTCTTGTTCATTAATTACATTTCACTAAAACCTGAACAAAATTGTTTATACGTTACTGGATTGAAGTAAGTTTTGCCAAAAGGCATTATTACGTGAACAAAAGTGGGATTCGTTGTCGGATTCACCGGAGGAATTCAGCGAATTGAAAGATTGAAAAATGTCGCTTACTTGAGGTCCTCGCGGTCTGCGACTTTAAAGAAAAAGTGCGGCCTCTGTTTGCGGATTATATTGTACCTTTACGTACTGCCTGGTCGGATCCTAGCCTTCACTAACTTATCAGACAGGTAATCGACGTTGACCCCAAACTCAATTCGTCTTTAGCGATAGTAGGTCGAATTCTCAGCAATTCGACCTTCAATATATAATCATATAAGAGGGTAACTCGTCGATGGTTTCCTCAAATTTACTCTTGGCGCACACACTAAAGGATGTTACTTTCTTTCGTCACGTTCGAGACTCTACTACCTGCTAATGGAAGTTTTCTCCTTGAAATTACTGGGGGAAGGGGATCGGTGGTTAACATTTATTTTTAAAAGAATAAACATTCGCACGGGGAAGCTGATGTATTTTTTTTAAGAAAAAGCCCCTATGTTTGCCAAAACGTGAACTGGGAGTTTTGAATGGTAATAAATGTTATTCAAAATGGATTTGCAAAATTAAAAGTTTACGTTTGTAATTTTGACATAAAAATGGTACTAGTATTTCACAAATTAGGTTTTACTCTTAATTTACTGATGTATACATACAATGTATATGTATATATACAATGTATATATATATATATATGTTGTTTTTGAGGATTCCGCGGGTGTTGTATGTTACAAAGGTGTTCCGGGTATTGCTCCGCGTAAGTAATTCATTCTGCAA
>JAHWXV010598934.1:0-11653 GCA_024586415.1 Phrixothrix hirtus | reverse complement strand
TGGCCTTTCCTTTATTTATCAATTGTATTAATTGTCAATTTTGAGTTGTCAATTTATTGAAAAAGAAAACAAATAGTTTTCGAAACGTTTAATTTTTTTTAAATTTTAGTTACGCAGTTTAAACCAAAAATTGTTTTAATTAATGTATTATTGTTGAAAATTTAAATGCTACACAAGTTATTGCCGTTTCCTTCTACTCTAATTACTAAGTCAAAATTAGTTAGTTATTCAATGAAACATTTTCAATTTTTTACGATTCACGCCATTTTAATTAAGAACTTAGATTTTTCATGCCCTAATCTGTAAAAAATAGGAAAACTCTGCTTATTTACTTATAGTTAGGGATGATTTATTTTGGTTAAAATAAAATATAGATTTATAGTTTTCCTTTTGGCTGCAAATAAATTGAATAGTAAATATTGTGTTAAAATTACATCTAGTTCTCCGTTTAAATGAATTTTACCTTCCACTGAAACCTTTTGCTAAATTAAGTGATTAGTTAAATCTGTTACAAATTTGTCCTGTTCTTTTATAGCGCAAATATTTATACAACTAAATGTTTACATTTAATCTTAAATAATTTTACTATGATTCATTTCTTATGTTTTCCGTTTTGATTCTGTCACCCCATGTAGACACCTTCGATGTTTTATTCTGAACTGGAAAACGTAGTTGTATTATTTCGCGAACCTTTAGAATCATTATAATCATTTGCTAATTATTTGTGAAGCTTCTATATTTTCCTTAAACCTATTAATAAATTGCTTATTCTTACTTTTCAATAGTACACGATTCTTACTATTTCTTACTACCTAAATTTCTCTTCCAGATTGATTATTTTGTACATTAGATTATATGGTGTAAGCTAAAAGTTATTTGACACTACTTATTAACTCAAACGTTTTATATGAATCCTTAGATTTGTACTCTCTCGATTTCATTACTACTATTGCGTGTTACCTACGTATGTTTCGCATTTAACACATAAAGGGTTCACCGTAAATTTCCCTATTCTCATACAGGTTTTGCTCTGCAATATATTTGTGAACATAAAGGCTTTCCTATTTCCACGATTTTATCTAGGTATTTATTTTCTTTACCCTAGGATAATTGAACGGCTCGCCACCGTCTCTCCGAAGGAGCTGATTTAATCCTATTTATTTGTGAGCATTTAGTGACCCTTCACCCTCACCTTCTAGTTTGATTGCTCCCTTCCTTCTGATTACGACGAAGTTAATCTATGTGGCACAAAAGAATGGCTCCCAATATGAGGCTCGAACCCACAACCCTGAGATTAAGAATCTCATACTCTACTAACTGAGCTAGCCGGGCTGGTCTGTGGCCTATACTTGACGGTAAAGAGAACCTTGGTTCGATACTCCAAGAACTAACAACTACGAGACTGCACGCCATTATCTGAAATGATTTATTACGTAGTTTTGAATACCAAAAAGATGTTATCTTTAACTGAACGAACTAACGCAGCAATGATAGCGATACGTAGAGGGAAAATAGAGATAACTTGGAGAACACATCCGCTATTAGCAGAATATTAGCATAATCTTTAGAGGAACGAGGCAATGAACCAACTAAATTGATACAGAGGATGACTGGGCCTAGAATGCGGTACCAAAAAGCCAGCGGGAGCTTTTTTTTCCACCTTATATTGTTGACACACTTGACAGTTGCGCATGTGCTTGGCTATAGCCACTCGTATTTTAGGCCAGAAGTATTTTTGCACCAACCGATGATATGTCTTGTAGATTCTTGCATGGTCAGTGGTTTCAAGATCATGATATTCCGGCAAAAGTTTAGAATGGTATGCTCCAGGTACAACTGCATTCCAAGAAGTGTGCGGAGTAAAGACAGAGTAGCTTTGAAAAAATGTTTGTACATGATGTCTTCTGCGACACTCCATCTAGAATATTTACGAGGAGAAACTAAAATTTTGCTACGAAGTTCCAAATAACAATGGTATTTAGACGTGACTATGGAATGCTTAGAGTAAGAAGTAGTAATGTTTGTAAGTTGAGGAGAGGGTAACAACACATCTAGGATCACATTGTCCTTTCCTGTTCCATGGATGATGTTGAAATCGACCACTAGGATATTGTAATTTATTCAACAAAAAACAGAGTAACGACCTGTTAACACAGTAAATTTAGAATCCTCAACATACGGACGAAATTTGTTAGTAGTCCAAAAGACAGCTTAATATTCCTTCTAGGTCGCAGTATAATTACTTTCTAACTTACAATTAGTCAAGGAAGTACTTATAAATAGCGGTCACATTTTGCTGAGTTAGGACACACCTAAGCGAAAATCATAGGCATCGGTCTGAACGGTGAATAGAATAGAAAAATCTGGGTATGAAATTATGTGCGCCAAAACTAAGCAGCTCTTGATGTAAACAAATGCTTCTCCACAAGCGGCTGTACAAAGGAAAGCAGCATTCTTGTGCGCCAAAGCTGGGAAAGGAGCAGAAATCGTAGAGAAATTATGTATGAATCGACGATACCAACTCGCCATCCCGATGACCCTATGCACATCTCGTACCGTTCGTTGAGTTGAAAGAGAAATAATAACTGATAGTTTATCAGGATCAACATGTAACTCACCAGTGTCAGCTACATACCCTGAGTACTTCAGCACCGAACCATAAAGAGCGCATTTATCTTGACGGAGAGTAAGCCTGCAGTACGTAAATGCGAGAGAAACTTTTCCAATACTTCGAGGTGTTTTTCAAAAGTAGGAGTGAAGATAACGGTATTATGGAGGTAAGCAAATCAATATGGTTCGAGATCAGTTCCAATAACTCGATCTAGCGGACTTTCAAACATAGACGGACTATTGTGAAGGCCAACGGAAAACGACAAAATAGGTCTGGTCTCTTCCATCAACTGAATTTTCCAATAGGCAGGTCTAATGGCTAAACTAGTCAAGAATGAAGCATCTCGTAACCGATCCGGTATTTGGGAGGTATAAGGAAGATGATAAGCATCTGACTCAGTTATTTTGTTCACCTTTCGAAAGTCAATACAGAAGTGATACGAGTGGTCCTTTTTACGAACCAAAACTGTCGGTGACAACCAGGAACTATTAGAATGTTCTACTACACCTAAGCGTAGCATCTCATCGATTGTCTGATGTACTTGTACCTATAAATCAGGCCACAAAGGATAGTAGCGTTACGTAATTCGTTGCACGGTAGTTCGAATCTCATGTTCAATAATGTTAGTACAGCGAAGAAAGGTTGAAGTAGATAACGCTTCTGGAAAGGTTTTCGCAAGTAAAGTATTCAGATGTTAAGCCTGAGAAGGAGTAAGAAAAGATTTAAGTTTTATGGAAGAAAGTTCAACCCGCGGAGGATGACCAAAAAACCATTTGTTATTTCGTAAGTCAGGAACGACACCAAAACTTATGCAAAAGGCAATGCCAAGTATTAAAGGTTATTGTACCGAAGGTATGACTAAAACTTTAATAACTTTGACCGTATTTTCGACACAAACGGTAGAGCACCTTTACCTAACACCTCACAGTTTGCCATTTGCAATAGCGCATTGAGAGAAAGAGGTACAATAAAGGCCTAAGTTAAGATTTTGTAAATGTTTCGAACCGGGTTCCCCGATTATAGTCCTAGAAATTTATAAATCCATAAGTTCTAAAAACGAGAGGCCCAAAATTGAAACCTCTAAGAAAGGGAGTTCAACATCTGACGCATTGTCTAGGATGAAACTCAAACGTAAACGAGTGTTTTTGTTAATTGCAGAAAATATTGGTTTCGAGCTAACAATACAGACAGGGTCACACACTGGGTCAAGTGTCTCTAATCTTCGTTTTTTGAAATAGTAGAAGAAGAGAAGTGAATTTTCGTTTGAGCAGCCAACCTACAGTTTAGGCAAATAGTACAAGTAACATCAACATGACCACATCCGTAACATTGTAGCTGCTGAGGTTGCGAGTACTGAGGGGAAAGGTGTACAAACTGACGGAAGTCCCAGCACGTAACGGAAACTAAACATATAGTAGAAGTAGAAGGGGAGTAGAAGTAAAAGGGGTACAAGTAGAAGGGGGAGTAGAAGTAGAAGGGGGAGTAGAAGTAGAAGAATGAGTATAAGTAAAAGGGGGAGTAGAAGTCCCTGAAGTAGTGGTAAAGAACGTTTGAATTCCTAGAAGTAGAAGAGGGTTTTGGAGGACCTACACTTTGACTAACTAGTTTCTTTGGCGGGACAGTAAGGGTATCAGAGGAATTACCTGATTAATAAATCAAATCTGGAGTTAGAGTCAACGAAGCTGAATTAGGAAGAGAAAACGCGGCGGCTGCAGGACAAGTCACCTCGATTTTCCCACACAAGCGCTTCAAATCTTCCAATGAACCCACGTCAACAAAAGCCAACTAGTTCTGATAGTACGGCAAGATATTCTTACACACAATTTGAAATAGTTCCATAATTGTGAAAGGAGAAGTAAGCCTCCGGGAAAGATTAACCATGGAAGCCAGATATACTCCAATCTACTCTGTCTTTCCTAGAGTGCGGCTCTTACTTTGTTTCAATAGTAGAGAATCGTAGTTATGGGATTGGAACTCAGTAATTAGTTCATCAACTAATTCTTACTAAGAGGAAATATTTCTATGAATGGATTTGAACCAAGTACTAGCTTCACCTATAGTTAAGGCACTACCATACGGCAAAAGAGAAGCTGGAGTAACATTTAGAGAAACGTATAGTCCTCCAATTTGTTCCAAAAAAGCAGCTACAAAGGTAATATTGCACATTTTATTTTCTTGTCAAGCGATCGATTTAAAATCTCTTTTTGACTAGTTATATTTCGCGTATAACACATTTTCGAGGCTTACAAAGTAATTTGTAACTTTTTTTTTGCAAACTATTTAATTTTACTTAATCTAGTTTTGTAATATTCAATAAAAAATTGCAGCGTTTTTATTCTTGATAGCAGCTGGTAAATATCAAATTATTAACATCATTAATCAAGCAAATGCAAAAACGGTATATGGTAATTTAAATACATTTAGATTTCAAATATTCTCGATTTCCAACCATTTACTTTAGCTAATATATATTATACTTGTGCGCAGTCTTATACGATTAATCATTATTATAACACTCATATATAAGATTATTATGCCCTTAAATTAGCCATTCCTTAGTTTGTTTACCACAAAATCAAATCTAATATTTGTGTCCTTATTACCAATACGCCAAATAAATTGTTTCTTGAATATTATCTCTCTGGATAGCAGTGAATTTCGCTTAATTTTCTGATTATGTAGAATATAGGAGAGATAAAAATAGAAAAGGTTAGATTATAAACTTAATTCGAAATTCTGAAGTGAGTGTTTGCCATTTGGGTTCCTATTCAATAGGCGGTAGATTTCTGTATGCCCGAGCTACTGGGTGTGTTTTAACGTAGATCTTTAGTACATTCAATCCTGCTCTTTGACATACAAAGTCTGCGTACAATGCCACGGATTTGCTTTAAGTCGAAGTGTGGGTCCGGGTTTTTAGAAAATAGATAGGAAGCAGTCTCCATCTGTGCTTCTTGCGTCTAGTTATACAGTTTCGGTTGTATAAATTCAGAAACAGTAATATTCATCTAAAGCTAACTTGACATTAAGTAACGGGGGATGTGGGAATATATACAGAAAGGGTTATTGCAAAGGAATGGGTTGAATTTAAGAGGTTGTGCACTTCTATTTGTGACCTAGGTTGTATAATTTTACTTGTCCATAAACTGCAGCACGGTTTTCATTATCATTACTTTCAAAAATTAATTTTGAATTATGAAAAATTATTATATTTGCTTTTCAAATATTAATTCTATTCAGAGCATTTTAAATAAACACTTTTCCATGTAATTTTTACTGTAATGTAAACCTTCTATTTGCATAAGTTTAATTGTTACCTCGCAGAAACTTTATTTTTAAGTTTTGTGCATTGTATATTAAAGATGGCTGATTTTAAACGCACATATGCGGTAACGGCTTTACCTTTTAACACCATTATGTTAATTTGTGTTAAAATTTATAATTTTAGTTGTTCTGATCTTAACGTCTTTTAGGATTAGTTGTGTGAGATTTAAGAATTCGACATCATCAAAGAAAATATCGAACGGTATACTGACTCAAATAGCAAAGCTATTTTAAGTAGTAGTGTTGTATTGGCCCGACGTATTTTACAACATCGAGTGGTGTTTATTCAGGTAAGGATAACGATAAACCAAACTTAATTTATTGATTATATTTGATTACAAACTGAATGTCATAAATATGTGCTATATCAGCTGGTTAAAATAATTAAGTCGTGACAATTTCTCGTCAAACAAATTTTTAGTTTTGAATTTGATTAACTAATTTATTCCTATTTTAATATACCCTTTCCTTGAAGAACTCTCAATAAGTCTTATTCATAACCTTGTTTACTCGTAGGTGGATAAAAAACTGTTAAAAATTCGAATACATACCGTGTATTTATACGATTTACCAACGCAAGCATATTTCGACTTTATGTACACTTTGTCTCGTAATTCGAAAAATAAACATAAACAGCGCAGTGGAACGGCTAATTAGGCAAATTAATTATGTAAAGGTACGTCAATGATTACCCAAGATATCTTTAAATAATGAATTGCCTTACAAAACAAATAAATAGTCTATTTCCAGCAGACGAACGAATATATCCAGGTCATGTACTTGAACTTTGTCTATATGTCTCAACTGCTAAATTATCAGCTGTTTATTTGTCTATAAACAAAGAAATAAATCGATTCCTTTTAATTACAAATAATGACGAAAACTTAATTCAGGGCGTTTTACGTCATTAATTAACCTAATGAGATGAAATATAAATACATTCAGTGTGCTATCATAAAATGTTAAATAAATGATCAGCAAAAAAAATAAATTACATTGACGTGTAACTAAATTTCAAGAAACAAAATAACTTTTTAGTATGAAACAAACAACTATAGTTAGAAAGTAAAGGCATTATGTACTTAATTTCAGGTGCATGTTACAGTGTATATACTTGTATAAATCCTAAATAATATTATATAGTTATGACTTTATTTCCTTATAATTTAGGAAAAGATTCCACCGACTTCATGAGACCCTACAAGTGTGGATATTTTAAATATTGTGATGTAAAGCACATTAATTTGTTTGTATAATAATTATGGGGGCCGAACCTTTTGAATCAGATCCAAAAGGATTGTAGAGTAAATACGAAACAAGGTGCTTCGCAACTTTCAGTAGGAACTAATATTTGCACAAATAAGAGACAACCGGTGAGTTAACAATTATTTATTAAACGTTTCGAATTACAAATAAGGAAAGAATAATAAAACAATGTGGTCTTACAATACTTGAATAATGATGACATTAAGCTGTTTGTTGTACTAAGTACTCAGTTACAATGACAAACAATAGCCAGAAGTTCAATAATTAATAAGAGTATTATGCTGATAAAATAAAATACTAGCTAACATTAAGCATACAGTAAAAATAATCAGCCGACGATATTTGTAACGTAATGCGGATAGTTTATTATCCATGGCAGGAACTATGAATACGTTTTTTAGAGTTATATTACAGTTAGGAATGCTAATCAATATTTGCGGTAATACAGAATTTACCAAAGAAATGAGAATAATAAAACAATGTGGTCTTACAATACTTGAATAATGATGACATTAAGCTGGTTGTTGTACTAAGTACTCAGTTACAATGGCAAACAATAGCCAGAAGTTCAATAATTAACAACAATGTCATGTTGATAAAATAAAATACTAGCTAACATTAAGCATACCATAAAAATAATCAGCCGACGATATTTGTAACGTAATGCGGATAGTTTATTATCATTGGTAGGAACTATGAATGCGTTTTTTAAAGTCATATGACAGTTAGGAATGCTAATCAATATTTGCGGTAATACAGAATTTACCAAAGGAATCTTACTATGAATTTTAAAATGTTTCAAATAATTGTAATATAACTCAAAACAAGTTTATACAAACGAAAAATTGAATATGCTATTTATAATTTACTAAAATAGTTTAGAGATTGAAGAGATAAGTGCTAATTTACTTTCCATTAAATTGTTACCAAAAAATGTCGATTTAAATTTATTTGCCTTGTGGATAATGCCGATTAATATTATAGACCGCAAATTGACACACAAAATAAAGTAAGATAAAACAGTACCTTTTATATTGTACCCGTACCTTATTGTCATAATCAATCAAGCCCAAGTTTCACTTCTGTATTCTTAGATAACGGAAAATGTCAGCAGAAATCCTTTAGTTATACTCCCAGAATTATTTTAATAGACAATTTGCAATCATTCCCAATCAATACAGGTATCTTAAAAAATCAGTATTCATTAGAGAGATCTAGACTTTGACCACAGCCCAGTCAAACATGGATAGTTTGCTCTAAATGAAATCTTTCCATTTATTACAATTCATATTTATTAATTCTAATAAATAACAAACAAAAAAATTTAAAATATTGACTTAATATAGGGTAACGGATGCGTTTTAGTTTGACGCATCAAATAAATTTAGAATAGTAAAGTAAGTATAAGACAAAGCAAAATGTTCTGATTAAGCTTTAAAGCAAGCTGCCGGATATTCCATCTTAACGAATATATTAATCTTAGGCGCCTCCTATAAGTTAAAATTTGTGAACTGAAGGCGACGTCGTCGAATTTAATTTGAAAAACAACATTGCTACTTTGCGAAATTACTGTAGCCAAATAAATGAATATTTGAAGTTGAAATTTCTTTATTAAACTAAATAAATTCAAAAGAATTGAATTGGTATATTAACTAAACGTTGTAATATTACATAGCGTCAATCAAATAGTGTCAGTCGTAATATTGTCAGATATTGCTTCAGTGACGTTTTTATGTATTGACCATCCCGCTTCGTTTCAGAATATGCTGGTATCCCAGAAAGCTATCTGCTCCTACCTTATTCGATATTAAAGGTTTTCTTATCATGAACATCCATACATTCAATTACGTTAACTCTCTACTGATGTCGTGGGGTGCAAAAGATTCCCACGGTACTTACTAATTTTGGTTACAAAAATATTATACCCGCTTTGTTTCTATCTAGTTTAAGAAAGGTTTAGTAAGTGGTCAAAGGTATGCTTCTGTAACTAAACCTACAAGATAAATAAAAAAAGCATCGCAAAAGTTCTTGGAGAGGGTTTTTCTGACAGAATAAGCGCGAGCACAACTAAAAATGAATGATCTACTTTAAAACAAGCATGGTCGAATTTTTGCCAAAGATCAAAACAAAAATGTAGATTCCAATCAACGTTCATTTGAAAAAGACGTATGAAATATATACCTTTCTAACTAATTTAGCTTATTTTTTTATAGTGTCTGGTATACTTCTGGTCTAACTTGCTTCTTATTTCCTTTGGAAAGTGAATTATATCTTTTTTTATTATATGACTCAGGGGTTTATACGCCAAAATATAGAACGCATTTGCTCTTACACTAGATTTAAGTATTCGGTTATGTTTTATAACAAAAGTTCATTAACATCTGTATTTTTATATTGAAATATACGAATACTTCTACAGATTCATTATTCTAGGTTATGATATAAATTTTACAACGCAGAATCTGTAAGAAATAAAAATTCATATTTAATAATTTAGGCTGGTTGGACGAAATAGGAATAAAGCTTGCGTGCCAACATAACAGGTTTTAACTTGAAAGAGCCAGGCAGCACCTAGTATTCATTAAATTCCATTTTTGAAAGCAATCAGGCAACACACGTGTAGGAATAAGTAAACAAATTATCCGTTTGTTGATAAATCTTATCTTAACGTCAAACAATATTTTGTTTAAAGCTGAAATCTACTAAGTCTTTTAACTTATTCATATCGGTGTAAGCTAAAATAGAATTTTCAAATATATCGGATAAACACATGTAAATAAAATTCTAATTTCAAAATTAATAAAGCTTAAATATAGCTTGAAATTTAAAACTTGGAGTTCCTCCAATAATGCTAAGCTGTCTAACTTGGTTTAAATGGTAAAATATTGCTTAAATCGGAATTGAAGGATTTTGTGAACGAATAGCTGTCTGAGTAGCTTTGGGAAACGATTGGTTTTAAAATTACTACTTTTGGTATAAGCAACTTTCATTCGATTATAAATGTCTATTTTGCCAGAAACTTTAATATTTATCGAAGACTCATAAAGCTGGCAGTGATAAACCTTTACATATTTGTTTAGGCCAGATGCTTCTTAATTTTACCAGTTTACCAGTTCCGTTTTCAATATTTTAAATTCTAATTTAGAAAATATGTTAGTGTTAACATCTTTCGTGGCTTGCAATTAGTTGATAAATTAATAACTCTTGATATAATAATTTAATAATTCCATTTTATCGTCCAGCGATATAAATAATTTAGTAGTCATTTGAGTCATTTCAATTTCAAAATAAGTTTTATTAACAAACTGATGGCTTAGCAATGTTAAAATGTTTTTCGCCTTGGTGTAGTGAAATTTTGTTAAACGACACTGAAATTATATTTCTGTTATTCATATATTTAATAGATGTTGCAAATTTTTGGTTAGTTACATAGACTACGTATTTAATGCTTTTTGTGATACTGAAGATGGTTTTAGTCAATTTTTTACTTGTATTAATTTGTTCGTAAAAATTTAAAATTCACTTATGAACTTGAAAGAATTCATCTTTGCTTTTTTCGATAAATCATTTTTACGCAAAAGTGATTTTTTTAATACGAGATTTGTAGAAAACCTGCTTGTACTAACAATTCTACACCCTAATGTAGTAATATTCATTTTAGTTACAAATTCGTTTATTAAGCTTAGTTTCAATTATAAATCAAAGTCTAAAAATTGTAGTAATGAATTGAACATCATAAAATACCTTAGAATAGTTAACGGTTACAGATTTATTCAAGTCAATAGACTATTTAAAAGTTTGAAGTATTTTTGCATTAATATCTTAGCAATATTAGTTATTACATTAATAGCTATTTGTGTATTAAGAGTCCAAAGTGCCACATTTTCAAGAGTGGCATTATCACTTTGTGGTCGAATTGCACACAAGATTTTTCAACAATTGCATTATTGCTACCAAATTCTAAACGTTTAACTTTATTTAACAATATCTAATCAATATAAAATAACAATAAATGAAATGTTCATTTGTTATCACACGATACTAATAACCATGCTATAAATTCCGTAATCTACGTTGATTATAATTTAATATAACATTTAGTAATGGCACATCTAATACGATGTTTTAACAAGCGAAAAGGATACTTTACCGCTCTAAAGAGGAAGAGTGAGACTCCTAAGGAAACATTAACCTTGAAGTGACATTAGAAAGCGTAAATGCCTACTTTTTATAGCGATTGTAGAACAAAAATTAATTTTGTATTCATTTTTTAAAATACATAACCAGAAAGATTGTATACAGTGTGGAAGTTTTGGGTGGAATAATCCATACAATTAATAGCTCGAAAATGTAGTGCCAAGATCCTCGGACAGGTCGATTTTTATTTTTGGCTGCGGTTTTTTTGATGTTAAATTCATGTATACAGGGCGACCCAAAAAAAAGTTATGACAAGTA
>JAHWXV010598806.1:0-10977 GCA_024586415.1 Phrixothrix hirtus | reverse complement strand
TAAACTAAATTAGTGTACATAGTTACTTATAAATAAGTGTAGAATTAAGTGAATATAAATAAACATTATAAAAACAATTACCTAGTTTCGTTACAATATGAAGATATATAAGAAAAATAGTACAAAATACAAAACTTGAATATTTTTTCTTTCGTGAGAAACAGAAGCTTGTTCCATTTGTTACATCGTAATTGACATACAAGAACTGATTGTTCCCTTCTGATACACCTGCACAAATTTCGTGGTTCCAATTGTGGCATTCTTGAAATTAAATCCATGTTTCGTTATTTTTTGATTTTTAAAAATTTAAAACACAATAAATACATTCAGGATTGACAAATTCATCTG
Source organism: Phrixothrix hirtus (assembly GCA_024586415.1). Taxonomy (NCBI): domain Eukaryota; kingdom Metazoa; phylum Arthropoda; class Insecta; order Coleoptera; family Phengodidae; genus Phrixothrix; species Phrixothrix hirtus. The sequence goes on along the minus strand of JAHWXV010598806.1, from coordinate 10,629 downwards.
ATTCATTGTAATTCTAATCAGCTCTTCGTTTTGTTTAAGGTTTATTTCCTATTTTATATAGACGTGGTTTATTTTTTCACGTTGAATTCTTTGCTAAAGGCCTTGGTCAAAGGCATTTCCTCTTCGTGTGTTTAATCTTCTTAGAAACCTCTTTTTTCTGTGATACCTTAGTTTTCTTTCCTGGACTTCAGCTTCTTTACAGTCAATTGACCTGAAACTGCTCTGACATGTCATTTTCACATGAAGTTGATCGACTGGAAATTCGTTCTTCTCTGTATATGTCCTCACTTCTTTGTAAAAGTTATATTTCACCTTCGTTATTTCCTTCGTTATTATTATTTGCAAACAATACGGGAATTTGAGTGACTGACGATAAAAGAAAATTTATCACCGAAAGGATATCTGGATGCAATAGATGAATATCTGTGACTTTAAAAGCGTTTATAACCTTTTCAAGAGTGGCAATGCGTAAGAATTCTTTACCAAAAATTTGTATGATATCGTAAAGGGATATTCTTTGTGCTGGCTAGTTTGCACTCAGTTTAACACATTGGGGTACATATCGGCTTTTTAATGGGCCATAAATACAGCAGTTAGGTAGTTGGAGACGATGGCTTGTATGTGAAGGTAGTGTGATAATCAACAATATTTTTCGATCTTCGGATACATTAAGATATTTAGCAAAGTATTCAAGTATTTATGAAAACATGCATTATCCATTCATTCAGTACTATTTCCGTAACCCATATCTCCCTTCATCAATGGTTCACACATCCTTTTTCTAAGAAAAGGTACAAAAGACGGAATGTATGAACCTTTCTCACTATACGGCCTACTTGTTTTCTTCCTTTTTATGCAATTATTTTATATGGATTGGGTACATGTCTGTTTGGCCAGCATCGTAATTTTGATTTGTTTGAAAATTGTATTTTCTCGTAACAGAGGACAATACATTAAAAAACTTGTTGACTTGTTAGTTAAAATCAACTGCTTTGGCAGCACTCGTTGGTTTCGGTATGGGTAATCATAAGTTTGGATGTATTTTTCTTTCTTGTTTGAAATTGTAATTATGGGGAGGCGTAACATTGTTACTTTTAATATATCTAAAAAGGTAAGTGCTTGATTTACCAAATTGTCTAAGTGCTTTTATAATATGTGATTCGCCTATATTTGTTGCAATAGCATCGACCTCAACAATTTGAAATTGGTTTATTTTGGGAACCATAATTGCAACGATTATCCATAAAAATTACAAGTAAAACAGTGCTTAACTTCAAAAACTTCCTCTGATAACCCCTTTCTTAAAAACTAAAAATAAAGTGGCACTTCCGGTCAGTCGGTTTTACCTAAATTCTCGTTGTCGAATGCACTGGTACTTACGGTTATTCGATTTTAATAAAATTCATAATTTTGCATACAATTGCAGTTATGGCCGGAAATATAAATATTCATTTACCTAGGACTCTGTTTCACAGCTGTGTTAATCAAAGTTAACGGCAAACGTACTTCCGGTGACGCGATTTATGAAAAATTTTCTAACGAACCGCCTAGACTATATGAAAGGGCATTAAAGTCTGAAATAAAAATGTATTGAAATTATTATCAGTACGCCAGTAATCTGCAAAGGTTTAACGAGAAGCGATATATCAAGTGTCTTGTAAAATGAGTGAAAATAGTGTAAAGCCATTTCTGCACAAATTCAGGAAGTTGTGTTTGAATTTCTGTTTTGAATATATTTACGGCTTATTTGCATATAAACAGACACGATTTGTCACGTACCAAACCGAGGCTATCGACTCGTTTTTTCTCAAGTTCAAACAGCCGAGCTGTACTAATTTTAAGCTCGCTTAATACTTTGGACAAATTTTACTCAACAATATTTGAATAAATTATTCTATATTATTCATTCTCTGGTTTCTCTAATACCAATTTAGGTATGCTAATATTATACTACCTGCAGGTTCTTCAACTGTCGAAAATTGTTATATCCATTATACTGAGAACTTTAGAACCGACAAACACCAGATGCCATTTAAGTTTACTAGGCAGACGAAGAAAATCCTTCTTTCATAGTTAAATTGTAAACTTCAACCCATGTTTTTGTTGGTCCGAAATTTATTAGGAACTTCCAATACGATTATAGGAAATTACCGCATTTAAGGCCAACTTACGACCAATTCAAATTGCATTTTAAGGAGACAACAAAAATACTAATGTGCATGCGCAATATTTATAAACTTTATTAAAATAATATAATTCCATATTTTTAATATTTTATTAAAAATTCGTGTGTCATTATAACTTGTCTATTGCTTAAAGTAATAAACGTTGGATTGCTAAAATTAGTTAGTATGCGCTCTCTTTCATTGTTAATTCTTTTGTTCACGTACGTTTTAGCGCATATTTTCCTTTTCGACGTTATTTTGTATTTCTGTGTACGTGCCGACTATTTTAATTAAATTTCTAGACAATACTCTTTTACTCGATGTGCTACAAACTTAATTTCCGTTCATGTTATCAAAAGTCTCGGTGTAACTTCTTGTTGATGATTTTATTTAATGAATGTTACAGCTTGGTCTTTCTCAATAATTGTTTTAGTTTATCTCTGTTCTGATATTAATAGTAACATTTAGTATTAAATAGAAAATTCCTATTCAATTAATTACTAGTCATCTTCTATATTAAAATGCGGTAGATCATTGTTTTAATTTTAAATCCACTAGTAAAAGTTTTAGATTGCAACTACGATTTCTTATTATATTATGTTATATAAACATAAAATAATTATATATTTTATATTGCCATTAATTATTTGAATTTATATAAATAATTTTGGTCTTTGATTTTTATTTGCCAGTAATTTGACTTGATTGAATATGTATTGAATAAGTACATTGTAATGTTATTTTTGGAAAAACGATATTTTTGCTACGTATCGCGCTCTCAGCCTATTTAATTTAACTAACCGTCATTTTCCCTTGATTTTTGGTTGTTTATAACGGTTAGCGAGGTGTTTCTAAAAAAAAGTCAGCTTTGAAAGTTATTCTATTCCAGAATCTATTACCTACCACACGACACTTATATAAACAACGAGGGAATATTATACCAAAATCCTATAATATTTAATATTAATTTGCTTTTCCAAGTAAGCAGAATTTATCTTTACCTACTGTCCACCCCTTTGAAGCATTGATGTGATGCTGGCCTAGTCGCTACGATGCTGTCGCCACCTACTAGTGGTACTGAACGAACTCCGACCATTGGATTTTCACTGGAAGATACTGCATGCGCTATCCAGGTCAGACGATTCCTTTATAAATCATAAATATGAAATGTCAATTGGAAATCCCCTGTCACTGTAAAAGTTGTACGTGTACAAAAATCACCGAACATAGCGACAAGCTACAGTCATTTTGTGATGTTGGCTTAATTAAAATAGCATCAATATTATCCTTGTGGCTGAAATAGTCCCGTAGAACAAACATTAATTTTAAATCCTTCTAAATTATACATACTCGTATATTTTAGTAAGCTTACTATCCTTCATCTGATTTTAAATCAGGAGTTATGACATTTTTGTGCTATAAACGAGTGTACTACTTGTAGCTATAACTAAACAAGCGGCAAACAGTTAAGGATATACGAAAAAGAACGTACATATAAAATAGTTTTCTTAACTTTTTTATTGTATCAAAAACACGGTTATCTATGAAAACATTTGTTGAAAAAGTCAATCAAAAAGTGTATTTGGTTTTAAAGTTATTCGAGCTAAGTTGTCAAAGTGTTCATTTAATTTAAATTTGGAGCGTTCGCTATTGCCCAGTAGCTTAAGTAAGCTTTTACTTTTTTCAATTTAATCTTTTAAACAAAATACCCAGACACCATTTAACTCTTCACATGCAAATCAGGCAATAGGTCTTTCGGAAGCTGGTTGTATCCAACTGGAAGTTGCCACTAGATTTAACGTTTCGCAAAGTGTGATAAGTAGGCTATCTAAACGATATGCTGAAACTGGATCCACTGTGAAATGCCCTAAAACCGGTCGCCTAAGAGTTACCAACGAAAGGAAAGATCGACTTTTAACGGTATCGGCAAGAAGAGACCCATTTACTACAGCTACCAGACTACGCGATCAACTTCGAGACGCTACAAGAGCAAACGTATGTGTGCGAACAGTCCTAAATCGGCTGCATGAGGCAAATTTGAGAAGTAGACGTTCTTTAAGATGTGTACCATTAACACCAGAACATCGAAGACAAAGATATGTTTGGTGTAACAATCGTGTTAATTGGAGAGAAGAACGGAGTCATGTTATGTTCACTGATGAATCTCAATTCTGACTTCATAGTCACAGTCGAAGAATTCGTGTATGGAAGACTCCAGAAAACCGTCATAAACTCAATTTTATTCAAGAGTTGTACTCTTTTTGCGGTTGTTCAGTTATGGTATGGGATAGGGTTCTTTTGGGTGGCCCCACCGAGCTTTATGCTTGCAATGGGAACATGAATGCTCAATTTTATAGGAAGGAGATACTGGAGAATATAGTGGTTAATGATAGAGTCGATTTAGAGCCTGGGCTTCTTCTTCTCGACGATAATGTTAGATTACATCGCGCCCGCATTGTGCTTGATTGTCTAGAAAATGAAGAAATTGAACATTTACCGTTACCCTTGCTCAGACCAGATATAAATCCCATTGAGCATTGTTGGGGCATGCTTCAAAGAGTGTTGGAAAACCATGTTCTTCTTCTGCGACTATGAGAGAACTAAGACATTTGTTATCACTTCTTTGGGATAATCTTCTACGAGAGTAACTTGATGGTTTAATTTTAAGTAGGCCCAGACGTTATCAAGAGGTGATATAACAAAACGGTGGTCATACACATTATTAGGCTTAGATTATTCCTAAATTTTAATTGTTGTTGATTGTTGTTTTTTACAGTTAAATTGATTTTCTTGTTATTTTGTAATTGTCACTGAGTTATAATAAAGTATTTCTCTTATATCAATGCATTAATATGGTAATTATCAGAAGCATTAGCATATCATTTGTTATTGTCATCGAATTTAACTTTCTTTTGAATATCCTTAACTTTTTGCCGCTAGTTTATAATACCCTTCTATTTTGTTAATAATACTTACCCGTAACCGGAGTATAAAACAGGATTTACCGTATGTTTTATGTTATAAACAATTAAACTATTTCTAGATATACCTATATCTGGGCGTGCATCGAAAATCATTCAGTTGATGACTTTACTTTGCGTCCCTCAATGAAGGCGTTTCAGACCAAAACTAACTGTTATTCTAGGAATGTTGTAATAAACCTTGTGACTTGATCAATTTAAAGGATGATTCTACAGACTAGATGCCACGGAGCATGATAATGTCATTCATTTGAATGAAGTAAACGGAATCAACTTGAAGATTTGCGCTCCCATTTTTGAAACCAGTGAAGTTATGGTTGGGGCGGCTAAATCTTCGCTCTGAAGTATATTGTAGCTACACAGATTAACCTGATGCAAACAGTGTAGTTACCTGTGGCTATTAATAGTCATTCTTGGCCTTTATATACGGAAATAAGCACTTTAGATATTTATATTAGCAAATAATCATTCTGAACCTTTATATTCTAAAATTACTCTTAAATTTGACAATTTATCCTGGGCGTGTGTGTCTTGGACTGGGTTCCTAAATAAATCTTTATATTTCTCGTTAATGGAAACCCTTCGATTTATTTGGGATATACTGACCATATTTCCTTCAGTTGTTGATGGCATCACGAACTGTTATCGATCACGGCCTAGCGTTCCATTTACCTTATTTATATAATCGACTGGCGCACTTACTACATAGAACTTCCACTACCTTTCAAGCTATGACTAACTACCGGAAATTTACTTCGATTCGCAACAATTACAACGACGGACTGAGTACGAGGGCATTACCTTTATCCACTGTATGCCGCGCGGATAGTATTTTTAGAGAGTACTGAGATCTGTCCATCATAACATGAAGAAAGCGTGTTTAAATTTTATTTCCAGTTTAAAGCTGCCAAAACAAAGTCACGTTCTGTTAATGCAACTTACTTAATTTAGTTGTTAGGTTAATCTCTGTTAATTCGACTTATTATGTTTCAAGCTTCATAAGGAGGTACCAAGAATCATTTTTCTATTCCTGGACTGTAGATGAAAACAAAAGACCAGAGTACTAACAAGATTTTATTTCAATATAGTTCTCTAGCTTTTGAATATAGGTAGTTTCAATAATAATTTTAAACCGCTGCAAAAATATCCATATTATTTCTTGTCCAGATAACTACTTCAAGTTCGTCCTCTGAGAGTATTTTTGAGGTTCGGAAATAAAAAATAATTGCAGGGTGCTAAATCGCGACAATAAATCGGATTATCAAGTTCTTTGAATTCTCAGTAAGCAACTAGAGCTTTTACAAGCATTGATATGTGCGCTGATGCATTGTAGTACAAGATCAAAATACCTTTCGTCAGCTTTTCCGATCTATTCAGTTTAGTGGCATTATTCTCTTCGGTTATTGAGCTGCTCTTCATTAACTAATCAATCAGCAAAATTTCCGGTTCTCCCAAAAATGGCGCCATTGTTTTTTCTGCAAAGCGAATAAACTTTCTGGGAGGACTGATACTCTTGACTTGTCACTGTAACGAGTCTTGCTGAGATTAAGCATCTTAGTGATATATGCAGCCCTCAACCTAAGTTACTCGATTAATAATGATTAAATTTGGATCTTCGCCTCAAAGCGTTAATAATTCTTTAGTCGCCTCTACTTGATGATGTATTAGAAATGGCGAACGCTTCGCGAAATGTATTTTGCCCTAAGATTTGTCATGTTAAGATTATCATATAGCATTCTGAATATCATTGTTTTGATATTTCCAATAGTGCTGATTTTCGCTCTCTAAAATATGTCGGAAACAAAACTCATGTGAAATTAGTCCCCCGCCCCTTTTAAAAATTCTATAGTTATCTTTTTGTAAATGTTTTCCCGTCGTTAACCCACTAATTTCCTTTTGAAATATTTGTTTGTCCCACCCTTTCGTTCAAAAATTCTAGGCAAGTTAGTTACGGGAGTACCAACTTCACAATAACCTTCTCTTATTGAATAATCCAAAATTTAGCTTTTGTTAATAGTTGTCAGCTGGGTCTGCACAAATACCTTTGTTTAAATAATTACCCAGAGCAATCCTTAATTCTACGAAAACAAGAAGTCTTGTCAACATACATAAAAATCCATGTAAATAAAAAGGCGTACAATGGTATTATTATTAAGTAATTAAAAACGCTACGTAAGTATGCAATTCTGAAGTATACATTAGGTCAAGTTACATTAAAATTTAAAGCGATGTGCGAGTCTGTCTTATGACATAAATTAGGTAACCAATCAATAGAGAGAAATTTAGCTTAAATATAACCCATATTAGTAATTATTACACATAGATAAATCAAACCAAACGTCATAACAGAAACTGTCTTCATGTAAATGTAAAATGTAAATAAATCATTCTTAATATAACTTGTCAGGGAGAATGAGAGCTAACTGATATTTACTGCAACTCTTGAAGTGGATATGCACAAAAAAAAATCAGTCAAACCCATCAGCTAGCTAATAATCGTCGGAAATGGTCGCAGGTATAACAACTATCGTCGATTGTTGGTATCATGTTGGTACAAGGCTAGTTAGTTCCGCTTTAATCTTCATCAGCCACCTAAATACATCAGATCGCTAATCAGACCCGAAAGTTGGACAGGTCGGAGTAGTACCTAAAGAAATATGAAGGCGCCACGCTGCTTGCCTCAGTCTGCAGTTGGGTATACGGAAAAATTCAGAGCTTATCTCTACAAAGTTTACAACAATTAGATTACACTTTAAAACGGCGGAACAGATATGAACTGTAAATATTTGTGTTCGTATCGGCGCGGCATTTTCTTCTAAATCCTTTTTTACAGTTCAATAGTTGAAGCGCCATTTTATATTCTATTATTATAACTATACACGTCCCCACACTTGTAATTACATATACTTTATTACTAATCGACAGACATCTTTCACTCAGACACGCCCACTTGAACCCTGATAACGGACATACCCCGTTTCCTCCTACTCAAAATCCATGTCTCTCCCACTAAGCATTCCCCACTCACCAACCTCACTCTAACCAAACTTGGAAAACTATTTTGACGTCCACCACTATACATTCACTCGCATTCATACCTAAGGACTTTATCGCTCACTCACTCTTCTGGATTACTTTATGTTGATACGCGCTAAAGGAAAACTCGGTTAGTGGGTGCAAAATTTTACCCTCCCCCTCGGACCCCCTCCCGTTATACTACTAAAATTGTTTAATGCCTTTATGGATAATTAACGAAAGGGTAGCAGTAAATGCCTTTTACAATTGTTTTCGTAACCACGAACTGCTAACCGTTCTTAAAGTTCGAAATTATGCCACACTGAAGGAGACTATATCGATAGCCAAGCAGGAAAGATCAATAAACCTAATCATTATTTATATCATTATTATCAAAGTTGGGAGGAAAATTATGGAAACTTTAGAGGATCACGAGATGCGGGAAATCATAATCAAGACTACAAAGGTAGTAGATACAGCTGGCAGACAAATCACGATGTTTCGCAAAATCAAAAATATCTAAAAAATTCTTTCAGGGGTACATTGAATAGGGGAAATCGAAATATACAGAGATTTCATAGAGAGTGGAGAGTTATGAAAAGGTATGTCGAATAGGAAGCACCATCGGGAACATGCATTATATACGGAAACAGAAGTTGCCGAAACACCAGAACAAAAAAGAAATTAAAATCAGTTTTTTCGTGAATAATAGAGAGGAAAAGTTAGCTATCATAAGTAGGAATACTTGTAGTAGGAATGAAATTTAGGCAGTATGAATTAGTTTTTCTTTTAGATACGGGTGCTTCAGTTGGTATTATATTTTCAAGTGTTACAAAAAATAAACAAATTATTATTACTCATAAAAAAGTAAGATCAATGGAGTTGGAAGTTCAGTGAAATCGAACGGTTCAGTTAAGATTAAGTTGAGTTGTGTAGATGGGAAAGGTTCAGCGCGAATTTATTGTTATGAATAAATTAGGAAGTGGAATGAGTGGAGTAGTTGGATCAGACTTTTTGGTAAAAATCATGCTATCATTGACTTTGAACAATGTAAATCTTTTTTTGTCCATAACAATGATGAAGTTGTGATGCCATTGAAATTTAAGTATAAGACGTTTACAACATTTCCAGCGCGATGTGAAGTTGTCAAGTATTTTTGGATGGTGAAGTAGCGAAGCGTGTATCCATTGCAAGAACCATAGCCAAACCTAGGTCACATATGATTCCCGTGCAGTTACTAAACACCAATACAGAAGTCATAACAAGAAATTTTAAACCTACCTCATGCACACTATCAAATTTTGAACTACATGATATTGGCAATAACTCAAAGACCTTGGAAAGAGTATTACAGGAAATTAATTTAGGCGAACTAAATAGGGAGGAACATTCAAAGCAAATGCGTAAAATTTGATGATGCATTCCTGTTGAAGAACGAGCGAGTGACGATGACAAATTTCATGAAATAATCAACCACTTTAAAATCTAATGCCCGTCCGGTTTGTACAAGACCCGATCGATTTCCTCAGGCATGAAAAGAGGAAATTAATAAAGAGTTCAATAATATTAAAAGAGGGAGTAATTGAGGAGAAAAAATCTAGCCGGTCTGCTTCATTTCTGATTGTTTCAAAAAGAACTGATGGAGAAGGAAACAAAGTTGGCGAATTGTTGGTGATTATAGACAATTAAGGAAAAATATAGAGGATGATCGATTTCTATTTCCCAATATAACGGGAACAGTGTATTTTTACATTTAAATCTCTTATAATGTTATTATAAGATAGAATTAAAAGTCACAAGTATGAAATGCACAAATTTCACGACTAGTAAGAAGTAATTTCAATTGAAAAGATTACTAATGAGATTAAAAATTAGTCCTAGTCCTTTTTTGCGTGTGATTACACAATGTGAAAATAACAGCCATATCTGAATTAAATTTCCATGCTTATTTCGTCTATCTTGAAGATCACAACCATTGTTTAATTAAAGTTCTTAATAAACTTCGACAAGTGAATTTGAAATTAAACCTTACAAAGTGACAATTTTTGAAAAAACAAATTTTATATTTGAGGCGCCTGATAAGCTTTGAAGGTATTTGCCAAATCCGATAAAAATTGCTTGTATAAAAAACTATCCAGTGCCGAAAAATGTAGAAGAAGTCAAATGGTTTGTAGCTTTTGTAAGTTACTATGGAAAATTCGTTCGGAAATTTCCTCAAATCGCAAGCCCACTATATAAAGTATCCAGAGATAAGATGGAATTTCATTGGGACCACAGCTGTTAGGAGTCATTTGATAAGTTGAAGCACATGTTAACCAATCCTCCATTATTACAATAGCCAAATTTCGCACCCGATAATCAATTCATTTTGACAACGAATTGTAGTGATTATACATTAAGAACCCAAAAAATAACCTCCCAAATTTTTCCTGCGTGTTTAGTATGCACCCTATATATATATATATATA